>VZTO01006777.1:0-28262 GCA_013400615.1 Syrrhaptes paradoxus
CTGAAGGGGGTTAAAAGAGGGCATCCATTCAGGATAGATGAAGCCTCTTTTAGCAGAATATATATGCCGGCCTTTTGGGGGAGGAATTTAGCACACTGTCAAAAACATTATCAGAAAAGGAAAGTACTAGGCCTCCTACACCTAACAGATATGAAGCTGTCAGACAAAGAATAGCACTATTCATTAAATGACACTTATTTTCTCCCACTTTACAAGAATACAGTGAACAAAACAAGCAGGGGAGCAGCTGAGAGAGACACTTTTTTCTTTTCCTGGTGATGACAGACACGCGGCAATTATGGTGATAACTAAGGAATACTAAACACGAAGTCAGGCTCCATTCTGTTTATCACCTAAAATTTTATGTTGCTAAATTTGCGTGTTTTAGTATTTATGCCTAGGACAAATTATGTCCTTTTGTTTTTAATGCAGTGCTTTCAGTTGGGCGAAGAATGCCTCTAAACCATACAGGTTCTCCTGTTTTTTCTTGTTAAATGGCCATATCAAGTTGAAGTGCTTTTGGAGTGAGAGGGTTTCAAAGTACAACAAAACTGCTGTTACCAGTTGGGGGTAGAAAAAAAAGAGCATTAGTGTAATGGCAGGTATTGTGTACTTATTTCTGCCATACATAACTTAGAAGGCAGTTAGTGAAAATCTCTGCTAATCCTCATCTTGACTTGCAGAGCATGGTAGGGCTTTGTTACTTATTTTTAGTGTCATTGTTTACACCATCCTACAAAGTTTGTAGTTGTTATGTAAATTAGTTTTACAGCAGATGGAAGTGAACGGGAAGTCCCGCAAGGCTACTAGCTTTTAAAAATCTTATCCTTGGGTCATGATGATCTGTTTTAAGGCCTATTATCAATAGTCTCCTACTTTTATCTGCATGATCATGGCCTGATTGGTACTGACTTGGTAACCATGTACTCCATAATGCGCTGTCAGGTGATGCTGACAGCTGCAACGAAAGAACAATAAATGTGGGGCAGCTGTAATGTAAAGGTCCAGCCAGGCTGTATGAAAACTGATAGCTGCGATATTGGCTCCTGTGTTACCATGTATAGCAGTCCTTGGAGAATTTCTTGGTGAGTGAATTAAAACGGTCTCCTGGTATGTGGGCGGGAGGAAGGTCTTCACTTAAAAAAACCTGCAGCTATTGTTAAAGCCCTGCATTAAAGACTAGGGATAGACACAAACTTCAGGAAAAAATCAAGAAATGTTTCCTCTCTGAAAAATGGAAAAAAAACCCAAACCTGAAAAAAACATCCCAATCCAATAAAGCACCAGGGAATGTAAAAAATACTCAATACACTATATGCAAAAATCTGTCTTGTGATGTAAACTTATTTTCAGTATTTGATATTGCAATTTTGATGAATAAAGGTACCCGTGTATATATAATGTAGTTGCCTTCAACACTGTGATAGGAAAATAGCACTACTCATATCTATAACGCCGATGTGAAATAATTTAGCTAGTTGACAGATCTCAGAAGTAGTTGTTACTGGGGTTGTTTTCTAGCAGAACCTTGAAGAGATAAATAATAGGTCTAGTGTTATCTAGTACTCCTTCGGTAGTCCAAAGTAAATATGAAATCATAAAGCTTGATGGGCAGCTACACTATCAAGGTCAAGGAACCATTTAGACTGAGAGGTAAATTAAGCCTATAGGAAAAAAATATTTTAATGTAAAGTGATATACATAGTAACAAGTAATGCAGTTAGTGCCTACATGGAGGGGNATATATTCAGTTATTTTAATATATGTTTGCTGTAGCTGGGCTCAGAAAAGCATTACTTTTAACAAAGATTAAGTTTACTAATTTATCATTTCATAGTGAACATGCCAATAGATTTGTACATCTCTGAAAGGAAAAAAAAGTTTGTTCATGTGCTGTCATTTAAATCTTTCCTAATCTTGATACAACAACTGAATCAACATTTATTTTACTGAGATCAAAGGTCTTTCTATATGTTCATGTGCAGTAAACCCAGAGAGGATTTCACAGAGCAGTAGCCAACCTCTGCTAGCTCCTTGCATGACCAGTTTGCTATTTGCTCTGGCCATCTTGCATTTAGTATGTGCTGCAGATAATGTACATATTTGATGTTAGTGTGGGACAGTTTCTGTGCTATTACAAATGTTTTGAGTTTATGACACACCGCTTTCTAGTGTAGAGAAAGTCAAAGTTTGTGACTTTATGGTAATCTGCTTTATAAACATCATAAAGCGTAGGATTTACAGTATAATGATATATAGCATTTACATACTCTTAGTGATGTGTAAAGATATTTTATATAAGAGCGTGCAAGTCCAAAGGAAGAACTAGGAAGTAGAGTATTTCCAAGACCATGTACAAATACATAATCTGCTGATCAATGAAACCGTAAGGCCAATTGCCTCTATCTTTAGTCATGAAATCATGTTTTTTGTCTATAGTGTGATTAGTTGAATAAGGAAGGCAAATTAATTTTTTTTTTACTTAAATGCTGCAATGGTGCTCTTTCTTCTGTGTTTAGATAATCAGTATGCAGCATTCAAGTTCCTAAAACAATAAGCTGCTTTTATATTACTGTCATTTGAAAAAGCATATGCTCCTACTAGCTCTTTCCTTTTCTGTAGGTATGAGTTAAAATGTCTAAATTTGATAATTTAAAAAAATTATTTAAAAAGGGGAAAAAAAACCCAGTTCTAGCCTGATACCTTGCACAATATGCCAGGAATCTGCCTGAAGCAATTTTTAACATTCACATTATAACCCTCTGAAAGTAGGGATGTATAATGGGAACACTGACAGACCCTGAATGACACTTAGGTTGACAGACAGTAGCACCACTAGGCACCCATAATTAGATCTTTTGTGTGCTTGCAGTTAGATAAAAAATGCTCCCTAGTTTATTAGAAAAACTACTTTAAAATTAATCATCAAAAAGTAAGTTGTGTACTGATGACGGAAATAAAAAGGAATGTGAAAATAATGTTCTTAGTTTTGAATTAATTATGGTGACATCCATTATGTTTTCATTTAAGGACACCACATTGACTGAAGGTTTCATTCAAAGATATCCATCTGACACAACTCATCAATATAATGAATTTAACTTTTGGAACACGTGCTTTACTTTTTTTTTAATAGATGATACTCAGTATAGGTTTTTGTGGAGTTCACTAGACACTGTACCAAATGGTTATCTTGCTAAGATACATGTGCATATCTTTTCCATAATTTCTTATGATAGCTTTGGCTCCTTTGAATTCCTGAATATTTTCAAATCTCTGCAAGTTTGCAATGAGATACCTGTGAGCTGAACTGTGAGCTGAGGTATTTTGTACACAGTAGTTGCGCTATTAATCTGTAATGCTCTTGTATTCTTAAAAATACAAAAGTTTCTGTAATACATTTATTAATTTAATCACTCTTGTTGTAGAACAAAAATTCAGACTGTGATCATCTGCATTTGGACAGAGCAAGAAACAATTTTTCTAATTTTTCTGTTTAGCCAGTTGTTTTTTATAGTGTTCCCTAGAGTACAGAGAAGCTCAGAATGTTATCTGAAAATCATAGTTCAAAGCAGAAGGCAATGTTTTGAATTTCTGTGTTGTGCATAAGAAATAAAGTAAATATTTGATTTTATAGGATGATCAAAATTAATAGTAGGCCAAGAAAGTATTTTGTTACATTAAGATGTAATGACATAAACTTATTGCACACTGGAGGTCACCCTTGCTACTCCAAATTTTTTTATGTTTTTATAAAAAAAACCAAAAATAGAACAAGCAATATGTTTGGTATTGTGTTAAGTCTTTAATTGGTTAAGCAGTATGCAGTACAGGTATAGACCATCAGAAAAACTTTTTCAGGAGTGTGTATAAAGTCCCAGGAGGATTTTATAGCCTGCATTGAAACCTCTGCTACTTGCAATTGCTTTTATCGCTCTCCAGGAAAGCTAGTTTAAAGCTAGTTCTAGGACATCTAGCTAAGTAACCATTACTTTTCTAGATTACCATGAGGACCCACCCATAGCTGTAAAGAAGTATTAAATTAGCATCAAAATAACTGTTATGTCCTTAGATAGGTACAATTAAGTGTTCTATTTGGTTGATGAGTAAACTGCAAGTTTTGCTGTTGATTAGCATAAGAACAGAGCTGAAAGGTCTAGAGAAAAGCCAATCCATAGCCATAGGAGCCATAAGGAGTCTCAAAACAGAAGTTTAAAATTAGATCAATGTAGTTATATTTCCAGTCTTTTTCCAAGTCAGAAATCCTTCTGATAGATCAGGATGCAAATGGCATGTTCTCCAGGTTACAGCCAAACAAGGTCTTAAACTGAGAACCTACATCCTACAAGAGTCGAACAAAACAGAATTAAAGCAAAATATTATCTTTGTCAGTCATATGAGAGACGGGTTTATCACTGAGAAAAATCTACTTTCATGGCAAGTCCAGCTTACTCATTTCTAACAAATCTAATACAAATATTTGCTACTAAAACATTGAGAAGTACCATCTGTTAGAGGAGATACAACTCTTAACAAATACTAATTGATAAAGCCCCGTAAAACTTTGTGAAATTCTTTGGTGCCACGTGGCAAGTGTTTTCACTTTAGAGAATGAGATGCACAAATTCAGGCTGAGATAGTCAGGTTCCTTCATGACGTAACAGTATATAATTCCAGTGACTTCAGAGAAAGCTGTGATAGATTTTCTAGTAAAATAACTGTGATTTAACCATTGTGAGGTTCAAGATTATGACCCAGGTTTTGAAGCTTACTGGCCTGTGCTCGTGACCAGGAGTAATTGACTTTCTTCAGGGAGCCATCTGTGGCTCTCCAAGTTCTGTATTTTCATACTTGAAATTATTTGGCGGGGGGGGGGAGGGAATTGCTTATCATAATAAAAGATATATTGCAAATGTATTGCTAATATATTGGAAAATATACTTTACCGGAAAGTCTTGTGATTTTTAAACAGAATTGTCTTAAGTTTCGGTTTCTTTGTTAGAAAGAAGGAACACAGTTGTCTTGCATTCATCTACGTGTCAGCCTTGGTAGGGTGCACTCAAAGAATTTGCTGCTCTTTCCTGCCCTAGCAACTTAGCTGCTTCTCCAATGCCTATAATGTGATCGCTGTTTTGAGTGCTGCGTAGCACCGTTCCTCTCAAGGGTTTTTAAGTCTCAGAGAGAGCAGGTTATAGACTCTACAGACTTTTCCTGAGTCCCTGGGAGGGCTAGTCGAGAACAAAATATTCCCTGCTTCTTTCTCACATCCAAATCCATAAAAACTTTTATCTTGCTTTTCAGAAAGAAGAGAAAACTAGCATTCTACCACTACTACCAGTTAGTATTCTCTAGACTGCAATACAAATTTGAAGAAATACTTGCCCACACAGAATTTTTAGTGTAAACAAAGCATGTCTTATAAATTAATCTACAAGAAAGGCAGTCATTTGTCTTTTCTAGCACATGTTAGCTCAGGATCCTGTGGACTTTCCAGCTGGAGATGTTTAATCACTCAACACCTGTCATCCAGACATTTCATGCTGCTCCACATGATGCTTCAAGTTCGCAATAAAGTCTGTGTGAAGGGGTGTGTAAGAGCTGAATAACTCAGTTCAGTGCTCTTCTATAATGCTGGGTGAATCCTAGATGGGGTCTTACTAGTCACCTTCACTGGGAAGACCCTGTAGAGAAAAACAGGCAAAGGGATCAAAGTAGACCCAAAGTATTGGTTTGCTCTTCATTTGCAAGAGTTGAAGCCATTACTTTAAACCATTCTACCTAAAAATCTGCATAGGATTGCAGAAGAAACTGCATTTCTTGTATCACTTGCCAAAATGCAATTTCTGATATATTATCCTATTTCTTATAGTTTCTGAAACAATAATTTGACAGCTTGAATCGTGTTTTCTCATCAAAGTGTTTTTCTCTTTCAAATTCAGGTAATGTTTTACTACTTAGTTAATGTTGGTACTTAAAGGTAGCCGTGATAGACCCTAAAGATCTGGCTTGTGTTTTAGAATCGTAGGATCATAAAATCATTTAGGTTGGAAATGACATTTAAGATCATTGAGATCAACCATAAACCTAACACTGCCAAGTCCATCACTAAACTGTGTCCTTAAGTGCCACATCATCCCTAAAATACCTCCAGGGATGGTGACTCAACTGCATTCCTTAGCAGCAAAGTTGAACCAGTCCAGGGAAGTGAGGTTCGAGTCCCATGTACATACCTGGAGTCATGGAGCCATCAACATCCAGGAGGAAAAACCATCACTGCTGGACAGAATTACAAGGACAGAATAGTAATAGTCTGAAGGAAAACCTGTGACCAGCCCCCCTCGATACAGTTAACCAGGAGCTAGAGTAGAAGAAATCTGGAGCGGTAGTGGGGACCTCAAGCATACAATAAAATAACTTTATTTAAGACTTATAATACCATAACCTGTAACTGTCGGCATACAAGCAGTATAAGGAAAATGTCCTTTTTTTGGCTTTCTGCTAACTCACCATAATTCACAGTTAATCTTCAATAAAGCATTAATTTATTTTGGAGGATAAAATTGGTCTTGATTTGTAGCTGTTGTGCTACTGTAAAATACTGTAAACATGATTCCACTAATAAAGGTAAAATTCTACCATGGATTTATTCTGTTGGGATGGAACAATGAAGTCACAGTTCTGAAAGAAGCGTGTACATGTTATGTAATATTATCCTAATCAATTAGTAAAAGACGCCTTTACAGTAACTTCAGCTGAATAGATAACGAAGAGGTGGAAGGTGGGAGGAGAATTTGTCATTGACTGAGAAACAGGAATGCACTCCTTCCCACCATTTCCCCAAACAAGGACCTTTTTTTTTAAATATTCTGGCAGTACGCCAGCATGAGCGAGTCAGGCTTTCCAGCTGCCAATTAAAGCAGTCCAGTCCATTCCCTTGCCAAAACGAAGCAGTGGCCCAATAAAAGTATTCACAGATCAAACTGTTTCTTCGGAAGAATCCTAGACTATTGTGAATGATTTTTTATTTCCTTAACTTGAATGAGCAAAAAAAAAAAAAAAAAGTAAAAGAATGTATTCTGGAAGTAGGTTTACGTAAGATCTGTAGAAATGTGATATCTCAATGTATGAATTTAAATAAAGCGGTAGTAAAATTTTTAATGTGTGATTACTAAGTCATACCTAAAAGCAAAATGAAATCTGTGAAAAGTAACAGAGTTAAATAAACAGTATTCAAGACATACAGTCAATCTGTATTTACACTAAGAAGATAGTAAAAATCAGACAATTGTAAAAATCAGTAGTGTACCCATAGTAGTGGAAAATAAATTAGAGTTTAGTTGTTGTAGATTTCTAGAAAAAATGAAAAGACAATATACAGAATCTTCATATGCTGTGACAATGGGATGTCTCATCTTAAGAAAGCTTCTGAGATACTTATGTCTTTATAAATAGGACTTATTGCATCAGAGCAAGAAATAATCATAATCTCATAGTTAGATCAGTATCAGTTCTGGGTTTTTATGATAATGGGGAGAAATGAAAATTTAAAGAGATATACTATGTGTTTCTTATGGTACTTGTCATTTTATGGTGCATAGCACATTGAAAAGCTATGGATGACATCAAATCCTTTTTTAGTTACTCTGAGTTCTCCCTTTAAACCAAGATTTAAAAATCCTTAGGCAATATTTGAGCTGTTCCCAGTGTTTATAATCCACAATTTAAACTATATTTTCCTCAGCAATTAATTATCATAATTAGAAGTAAAAATGTTGATATAAGTAGACAGGAGCTCACTTACAATAGAATGGAGCTAGTCAATGTATTTAAGACAAGATAAACCCTAGTAATAAATTGCAAATCTTGAAATAAACTAAATTTTTGCTGAATGAAGAAGCTTGTAAAGCAGAGGTAACAAAAATGCTTAATAACGATGGAAGAGTATTATTTAATTATTACCCAGTCTGTATGTTGACCTACCTGGTTATTTTTGCAAAAGAGCCTATTGTTATTATGGCCACATAAAAATGCAAAGACATTAAGAATGAAAAAAAAGATCCATTGTCATTCATGCCAGCTAATTACACCAAATTTATCAAAAATGCTGAAGTTTTATTTAATATGTTAATAAAACACTTGTACAGGTAACAGGTAGGTGAATGTGGGTCTAAATTTCACAGTATATGCACTGTCAGTACTGGAAGATTTCCTTAATTTTTCACAATATTTTACTCCTTCTACAGAACATGATGACTGCAAAACCAGTATATGTAAATAAAAAGCTAAGGCAGTATATTTTAGGATACAAAGTTATATCTGTTTAGGTCTTCAGAGACATAGTTTTGTCTGTGTCTGTGTGGGTGTGGGTGTGTCTGGGTGTGTGTGAGGGTATGTCTGGGTGTGTCTGGATGTGTGTGTGTCTGGGTGTGGGGGGGGGGATGTGTGTGTGTGTGCGCGTGCGTGTTTCTTCTCTCATTCTTTTACAAATGGAAATGTGTTATCAGTGCAATACCTAAATATTTGTAATGTTCCTGTGGGTTTTTGTTTAAAAACACTAGGCTCTGTAAATGTATGGAGCAAGATATATGTACAATGAATACAGAGTTTGTTACATATAGAAATATATATAAGTATGTGTATTAATTATGACAACATGGATTCCCAGAAGTGAATTTTATACATGTAGTGATGGGATTTCTGAAGATCTGTAGCTTCTGTGAGAAGGTGTTTTGCAGTCTCAGACTAACCCCAAGAAAGCTTTTTTTTCCCTTTTGTGAGGGTTTCTTTAGGTCAAGAGGACTACTATCTAGCTTTACTCAGTCCTTTAGGTAAGCTGCTAACATCTTTTTAATACTTGAGCAGACTTTGAACATCACTTAAACTCTAGGGGAAGCCACTGTGCAAGTTGAGATGTTCCAAGTTAAGAATACACCAGCTAAGAACCCTATTGCTAAGCATGCACATCTTGTTAGGGAAAAATGCTCTATCCTAGATAGTTTGTAGAGTGGAAATGTTGTGTCCAATTATTGCATATAACCCAGACAAGAATCAGACATAATGAGGCTCAGACATCACTCATTCAGCCATTTTTGGATAACCCTGGTCTGACCTCATGGCTGACCCTGCTTTGAGCCTGAGGTTGGACTAGAGACCTCCTAAAGTCTCTTCCAACCTGAATTTTCCTATGATCTTATGATAATCCACCAATATTGGAAGAAGTTTCCTAGCAACACGAAATTGAAGGTATTAGTAATGGAGGAAACTTAGGGTCAGGCAAAATCCAAGAGTACTTCTAATCTGTGAATTGGATTGACCAATATTATGTATGTCTCCCTTAAAGCAAAGGAAACTACATTAATTGTGAATCTTTTGAAATGCTGCTTCTCTGCTCATCCGTCATGCTCTTCATACCCCTTCACACAGCTCTCTTTATTTCTGATCCGATTTTATCCATAACTGAATGGTAGGTGATATTGATACAGCTGTAAGTGGTGATGGATAGGTAGCACTGTAGTGTCATCAATATACTGCTGGTCCTTCTTTCTGTGATATTTCTTCCATATCATTCAACGGGTGCATGCAGAAATGAAAAGAAGCAGAAAGTTGTGGGACTTAGTATACTGTCTGGTAATAGAGGGCTGCACGTTGAGGATTGACCTGCTACTCCATCTTAATAAGTTAACTGGGAATTCATGCCACTGTCTGAAGAGGGATCGCCATTATTTATAGTCAATGGTATTATGAATTATGGCAATAGCATTAATGCTGTGGAGATATCCCAAGATTAAAATGAAAGTCAACCTCTACCCACTGGTAAAGTTACGCAGTAGTGCCGGTTTCATTTCCATAGCCTGTCCCAATTGTACGGAGTCTATAACATTATTAATTCGATACACTTTTGGCTTTTTAGTAAGCTTTCCAGGAGTTTATTTGAGAAAGGGAAGGTTAATGGTGAGCAATGGTTAACATGAGTTAGTGCATTTTTGCCGAACTTTCATTCTGGCGTTCCTTCACTTTTGAAAGAGATAGGGAAGCTTTTTTCCTGAAGTAAGGTGTTCACTGTCCCAGTCAGTACTGACAATTGATATCTATTACTCAGATGTAAAGTAGAAAGATGCTAGTGAGATTCACAGATTTTGGACTGAAACCAATATTAACTGAGGAGTGAATGTAATAAACTGTGAAAATGTCAGATCATAGAAAAAAACTTTTTTGGGAAGTCTTCCTCAGTACTTTTTTATTATTCTGCTTAGAACAGAATAATAATTTCACGTAATGGTGGATGTTTGGCTTTGGTGCAAGCTGAAACTTCTCATGATTGACAAAAAACATTGTTTGATACAGACCTTACCAAATGCCATGGAGGCTGATAACAAATAATCTTGGCCTATAATGAAGCTTCAGCATAGCTAGCCTTCAAGAAAATTATTGCATCTTTGCTTTTACGTTCTGCTGTTTGTGCACAAATTTGGTACATTTTCTCTTCAATTAAGAATAACAGTAAATGAAAAATATCTGCTTATGGAATGCTTCAAAATACATGCAAAGTGGTTAACAGAGTGATGATTAAGGCCAGCGTACAAGAGTTAACTTTTTCAGTAGGTTCTTGGTCCTTAGTTTAGGAGGTTAATGCTGTTTTTCTTTAGCAACCAAAAGAATGTATTGGAATCAGGTATTTCTGGTTAAGCCAGAATCACTAATTGATTTTCTTGTAATGGAGGAGAACAATCTTTGGCCACTACTTCCATATGAAAATAATCTGTTTAGAAGTGTGGCTGGATGTCCTAAATGTCGATCTCTACAATAAGCATCTTATCTAGAGTTGGACTGTCTGCTTGCTTTGAGTCAGAAGTTAGTTTATAAAGTCATAAGGTGCCAAGCAATGAAATGAGAATGCAGATGCATAAACTTTGAGAAATACTGTGTGTTTGCAAAACCAGGCAGCTCCTTAGCACAGGTATTCTGAGTGGTATAGAACTCTCACGGCTAAATGTACATGTGATTTGAGCGATGTTGTCATATTAAGGATTTGAATATGCATGTTTTAATAAACAGAACAAAGTGTGGAAGTATTTTAATTGCGTAGAAGGTCTTGCTTGTACTATTTTTTTCCCCCCAAACCTTCATAGAGATGTTTGCCCAGGGAGGTCATGGATGCCCCATCTCTGGAGGCATTCAAGGCCAGGCTGGATGTGGCTCTGAGCAGCCTGGTCTAGTGGGTGGTGGCCCTGCATATGACGGGGGGGGTTGAAACTACATGATCACTATGGTCCTTTTCAACCCAGGCCATTCTATGATTCTATGATTCTATGTTTTAGGTAAAAATATCTGACCTTGCTGCAGCAATTTTACCATGGTTACCTCAGTGTGAGATCAGAGTTATTTTCCAGGTTTGTATGTCCCTCCTAACAATGCAAAGGTATGCAATAAGTTCTTGAATAACCATCCCAGCTTATGTTCCTTCTTTTCCTATATGTTTGTTCTGTTCTTCATAACTTTTGAAGAATCCTCATGGCTTCAAAAAACAAGGATTAAAAGAAAGGTTTTGTTACAACTTTTCTTAGTTCCAGCATTCTCTATTATATTTAATAAAAAACTCTAAATTTCTTTTAAAACAGTGGACTATAATCCACTATGCATATAAGAGGAACCATTTTTTTCACTGTAATTGAAGAAAATTTGAATTTTTTACTAGTGAAGCAGCAAAACAGCTCATTTTTATTAGAACTGCTTAAGGAAAAAATATAGTAATAGTATCAACTTGCAAATAATTTTGTGTCAAAAAATTTAAAACAAGGCAAATATTTTTGTTTGGATTGCCCAATGGTTGACCCAAACTTTTCATAAAGGCTCAGATTATGTTTTGGAATTCAAAACATTCCTGATGTTCCATGCATCCTTATTCAGGTTTCTGCTATGACTTGTGGTGTTGCCTGTTCACAACAGATTTACGTATGTCAGGTCCAGAAATAATATTATTTTTCTACCCACAGTGATACTAGTCAATCTTGTTGTTTTAAGAATCATCCCCATCTTGCTGTCAGTAGCCAGTAAGGAAATGAATAGTGTCTGTATGCCTTACGGAGTAGGTTTCAGATCATTTAATTTTTCTTCAAGTTTTGTACTGTTAGAGTATACACATCAAGTCAGAAATGCCAGAAGAACAGGTGTCTGCAAACTGTTATTATTAACCTGCCAGCACAGTGCAGGAATATTTTGGGATGGATGAGACTGTCTTGAATCATGATGAAAAATTCAAACAACCTCTACAGAAATCAGCAACTTTAAATAACTGTAATTTAAGTCAAGGGAGGAAACTTGCCATGAAGCTGAATTCCACAAAAACATACCATTTGTCTATCTTACAAAATAAAATAAAATAAAACGTGTGGTATGGTACGGACAAAAACCTCGTAAATGTACCAGCAAGGTTTTTTTGAGTGGGGTAGTCAATGCCTTAATTTTTTTCTGTGTTGAGCTTCCCACAAGCTCTTCTACACATTTATAGATTCATTGATTTCAAATGTTCATCTGTAGTGAAAAATGCTGGAAGGTATGCAGCGATGTCTGCGATCCAGGAGAACAAGTCAGATGAAAATTTAATTATGTGGACTGTCTCAGCTCCACTTTTCCTCAGTAACAGGAATGGCCTGTGAAATGTGCTGCAGGTGGGACACTGGTGGCATGTTTTCCCTCACATTATATGTCTGGTGATCAGTTCCTTGGTTTTATATTGTGTATTTAATAGCAATATTAATAACAATATTAGTATATTTAATACAATCTAGATTATCAACATCTCAAGCACATGATCTTGTATGTGCCCTTGAAGTTCTGTTGTGTTTACCTCTCAGATTCAGATTCATTTCTAGCTCAAGGTCTTGTGAAAAGGAGTTGTAGGGTGCCTTGTCTATTCCTGGTCTGATCCTTTTTTCCTCCCTGTATTTCTACATCTGCCACAGTGCAGGGTTCAGACGTTTTGAAGCAGTCAGAATATGTTTTCTCTTAGCCTGTCTTGATGGATGTTTATTTTTGTTTCTTACCCCAAAGCATATTGTCTTCCTCCTTCAGCCTCTTGGTTGAATATCATGCCCCTTTTACTTAATGAAAAATAGAAAAATTGTTACTTCCCATCAGGAAGCAATGACTATATTATACATACAAAAATGGGTGTGTAGCAAATATTCAGAGAAGACAGCTGCAAGCTAAAAGATGCTACTCCCAGATCAAAAGTTTCTGATTACATCACTGTAACCAAAAGATCAAAGATAATGTGATTTAATTTGATCATTGAGTCATCCAGATAAGCATGGAGCTCTATTGGCATATTTTTCTGAGGTAGCAGATTGAATTTGCTATTTAATCAGGAAAAGTATTTTTTAAATAATGCCCATGATAACATTTTAAAGAATTAAAATGATCTCTACAGTTTCGTAGGGTTTGGTAGAGTTTAACTGTTGACATAATGATGTTTTACCGAGGCTGTTCTTAAGATATATGCAAGCACCTCACTGGCAGGTGTAGGTGTGGTGAATCACCCATTCAGCAAAGCACTCCAGTTCATTCATTCCCACATTGTAGCCTCCTTGGTTTTGCATAACCTATGCAGTGTTCTGTTGTCAATCAATCTCGGTTTTGTACAGTAAACTCTCGGGCTCCCTTTTGACTTGAATGAACGGTGCCATTCATTCACATCATACTTTTCTGTGTGTACCATTCTAAATCAAGGAGCAAGCATTGGCTTTTACTTGCAAAAATTATAAGGCATTGGAGTCAAATGATTTTGTATGCGTGCAAACCAAACAAGAGGTGGAGCAGAAGAAGAGAGCGGACTAGTTAATTTCATCTCTGCTACTGCAGATCCATCAGCTAGCAGCAGTGAAATTTTCACTGTGAAGCATGCAATGGAGAAGGCAGCGCAAACATAATCGTATTAATCTCCCATTTTGTCATGCCATGTTCCTCTAAAAGGGAAAGCAATCTCGACTCTTTGGTTTCCAGGTATTAAGAAGTTATGAAAACATTACGCATTTACATGTTTTAATTTTTGCTTTCTTCTGGAAGAAACCAAGATTTAAGTTTTTACTGGTGATAATTTTTGAAGTTCTTGGATACTGTCATGCTGTTACAGCTGTTATCACACCCAGCCTTGCTCAGTATAGCTCAGGTTCGGTCACAATCTAGAATTCCTTTAGTAGAATGCAGAATGAGAACCTCAAGCAAAGGTAGTAAGAGTGAGAGAAGCAAGAGGCTTCTTGGAAAGTATTGTGCAAAGAGAAGAACTCATCATGACCCATTAGAGAAGAGCAAGCAAAAATAGAAAGGATAAGCATGACAAATGGGATGATTCCCCCTTCCTACCAAACACAGAAGAGCACTGACTGTTGATCCCACAGGGTCCATTGTTTGAAGTTCTTTATTCTCCATAAAATTCACCTGATTTACAAGTGAAAATTCTCTGCATCATCTCCTATGGCAATACAAGATATTATCTCCTAGCTGATGGGAAGATCTTTGGGGTTTGTAAATGCTTTTTCTGACGCCTTCTTAATGATCAGCATCATCTTCTAGCTTATCCCTTTAGTGAAAGTTATTACTGAAACTCATTGCTTATTGAAACATCAGATAAGGTATAATTCAATGTACCTCTCTGATTGGCTACAAGTTTTAATCCTTGTGATTCTGTACAACTAGCTAAAGCTGATCCCTAGTTGTAGTTGAATACTGTGACTAAGCAAGAGTCAAAATGTATCTTTCTTAATTTCAGTATGCTTGTTATGCTGTTAATTGGAGGGTCTACCCAAACTTTATTGATACCTGGAAATCTAAGAATTAGTTTCTTCCTTAGATCTTTCATTGTATAACATGGGTTTTAAAAATTAACAATTTTAAATTGTTAATTAATTTAATTGTTAATTAATAAATGGCTCTCTACTGCTTGGAGTTTCTAAGCAAAACTCTAAATACAGGTATAGATAGGTTGGTAGATAGATACACATTACATAACTAATTGTAACTAATCAAAATGTTTATAATACTAATTATATTAGTATCAACAACTTATGTTAGCGGTAAACTATAAGGCTCTCCAGTAAGTCCAGCTCTTTTAGCTTCTTTTTCTCTCAACATCATCTCCCATCTGCCATCATCATGGCAAAAAAGGAGGATGGAGGAACCTCCGGTGCACTACAGAAAGTTTAGATACCACAAGCAACATCTGTACAATAGCCATAATGTAGTGATGTTTTATGGCACTTCACTTTAGCAATGCAAATACACAGGGCAGCTAACACCTAACATAAAGTGAGGACTGGAAACTCCTTTTGCTGGATGATGACTGAAAAGGTAAATTTTTAAAAATTACGCTGGTAAATTTTTGAGTGTAATTATATTACCATATGCTGGTTTACCTGTGTCTGTGGATATTTACATTTGAAAGTTCAGATCTCCTTCCAGTTCCTCTGCAGCTGACTCGTAGTTTACACAGTAAAGGCTATAAAGTAGAATTGTGCTGGGTGACTAGGTTACACCGAGTCTTTTCAGTGATTTTGTACTTCAGTTTTTTATTAAGTGAAAAATCAGGAACAATTCTCAACATTAAAATACACTTTCTTACTAAGTGGAAATAAAATTATGGTTTTTTCACCTATATGGCATTATAAAATTTAATTTTTTCATAATTCTTTTTGGTTTAAAATACTATTTTCGTCACATGATATACATATTATATATACATTACGTATACTCTTTGTAGCTTGCTATGTAATGTCTAAATTGCAAACTATGATACACTGTTAAGACGTCAGCAAAACAATGGATTTAATATTCTTTGTTTAAAAATATACATATCTGTTGTTGAATGAGACAGTCTATTCGATCTTATAAATATCATATTTAATAAAGAACAATCCACAGCAAAGAGAAAAAATGTCTATCCATAAGCAACCAGATGAGAAATGGATTTTTATTCAGTCAAATCCTTTTAGTCAATGAAACAGCACCTTCATGCATTCTGCACTCAAGTGATAATTAATATAGTCTAATTCCGGACATGATGCCTGAATTGATGTACTGTCAGTAATACCCCATGTTAAAATCAAACCTTGACAGGGACTTAACACCCTGGAACAGGTCATCATATGATAATACTCTTTTTTCCTTTCGGTATTCGTCTTCAACCAAGCAAAGTATTACAAGATGGGGGGGAAAAAGGAAATAATTGCAAATGAAGAGTGACGCAGGCTGTGAATAGAACATATGTTAGGCTAGGCAGAGGCATCAGTGAATTATATAATTTCATGATGAAGCGGCAGTGGGGCTGAACGAACCTATTTTAAACCTTGATGTATTTTATCTCTACTGTATTTGGACTGTCATCTTTTGAGAAAGACTTTGTGTAATTGAGAGTCAGCTCCAATCTGCATGACTTGAGCATGAAGTGTAAGCCAGATGAACAGTGTTATGGAAGAAAAGGAAGCAAATGATAAGGTATAAATGAGTAATAACCTTTATACCTCAAACATTAAAATGTGCTTTATGAAATATGGTGCTTAATGGTATTAATTTCATGGTACTATTAATAATATAAACAGGGTTTGAAAATATTTTAAAATTAACTTACTTTTCCTTTGTTATTTTAATAGAACCTACATATTTACAGTTGAGACATCCTTTCTCACATTGAATGTACAATTATAAGAGAACAAATTTTTCCTTACATGATTTTTATGATTCTAGCATATTTTTTGTGCTTGAATTCAAGGTTCATCTTCATAAGCTGAGATTATAGTTTTATAGTTATTTGTTAATTGTATGATGTCCTTATCTGTAATGCCACAAGCAATTATATCTAGCAAAGAGTCCTCAGAGAGTCTGTATTTGTGTATAAAACAAAAAATATAATTTTAAGGAAGGTAAATTTTTTACTTTTCACTTATTGCCCAGCAAGAAGTTGGTGTATTGATAGTGTATGATACTTAATCGACCCTCAGTAGTGATTATTTAGGAAGAATTTGTGGTAGTTCTAATAAGACCTTGCAAGTCTTCCAGCAAGTCTTGGTTTCTGATGTAAAAAAGCATGTGAATGCTCTGTAGCATATCCAGCACAACTCAAGGAGCATGTTAGAGTCTTCTTCATTTGCATTTGCATCCAACCTCTTGCTTGGATCTGATTTTATTTTTTTAGAAAGATTCTTCAGACAATTCACCTCTGGAGAGGGAATAATTTTTTATTGTTACAGCTATGGATAAGAACAAGTGAGAGGTTCTGTAATGCGAGCTCCTTGTTCTGTATAAAACATTTTCTTCTTAGATCACTGTAGTATCACAGAAGTGTAATGAGCATTTTAAAATCTCTTGTGCTTCCTTTACATAGTGAGCCAACAGTTTCAAGCTTGGAATAAATGTTATTAATGCTTTTCCTCTCATGTAAAAAAAACACCTATTCAGAAGAAACATTAAAAAATAGGTATAATAGTGCAGTATATGAACCTTTGCACTGGAGAGGACTCTTACCTGTTAGCCAACAAATAATGCAACAAATCCCATATGAGGACCGGACTCTTACTGTGCAGCTTTACATTCTCATTTTACTACTATTTTAAGACATTGTATATGACTCTTGAATAGCTTTCTGCTGACTTCAAACTATATATATTCGCTTCCACACACATCTGTTTAAAGAAGGACAGCTGTTATAAAAGAAGTTATCTGTTTTCCAGAGACCAAATGTGTTGCTTTTAAACTCCATCTCTTTACATGATTCAAACATGAAAATTCACTTGAATCTGGTATTCTTCTTGCAAATCAGAAAGCAAGATGATTCCTGGATGAGGAGAAAAGAGTAACGTTAGTGGAGTCTGCAAGATATGAGAGTGGGCAAATGAAGAATGTAGTTTGGCTTTAAAACAACAATAAACTTATGTGTCTACAGAGCTGAGAAATTTCTCAAAGCTACTTTTGACCCATAGACAAGGAAGAAAATAACACCAATAAAGCCATTAAAGTAGTAAGAAAATCTGTTCACAAATAAGCTCAATGTAATGTATCATAGAATCATAGAATGGCCTGGGTTGAAAAGGACCATAGTGATCATCTAGTTTCAACCCCCCGCCATATGCAGGGCCACCAACCACTAGACCAGGCTGCTCAGAGCCACATCCAGCCCGGCCTTGAATGCCTCCAGGGATGGGGCATCCACGACCTCCCTGGGCAACCTGTTCCAGTGTGCCACCACCCTTTGGGTGAAAAACTTTCTCCTAATCTCTAACCTAAACCTCCCCTGTCTTAGTTTAAAACCATTCCCCCTTGTCCTATCACTATCCACCCTCGTAAACAGTCGCTCCCCCTCCTGTTTATAGGCTCCCTTCAAGTACTGGAAGGCCGCAATGAGGTCTCCCCGGAGCCTTCTCTTCTCCAAGCTAAACAAGCCCAGTTCCCTCAACCTTTCCTCATAGGAGAGGTGCTCCAGCCCTCTGATCATCTTAGTGGCCCTCCTCTGCACCCGCTCCAAGAGCTCCACGTCCTTCCTGTGCTGGGGGCCCCAGGCCTGGACACAGTACTCCAGATGGGGCCTCACAAGAGCCGAGTAGAGGGGCACAATCACCTCCCTCTCCCTGCTGGCCACCCCTTTTTTAATGCAGCCCAAAACACAGTTGGCTTTGCGGGCAGCAAGCACGCACTGCCGGCTCATATCCAGCTTCTCGTCCACCAGGACCCCCAAGTCCTTCTCCGCAGGGCTGCTCTCAAGGAGATCTTCCCCCAGTTTGTATAAATACCTGGGGTTGCCCTGACCCAAGTGCAGCACCCTGAACTTGGCTTTATTAAACCTCATTAGGTTTACACGGGCCCACTTCTCCAGCCTGTCCAGGTCCCTTTGGATGGCGTTCCTTCCTTCCAGTGTGTCGACGGCACCACTCAGCTTAGTATCATCTGCAAACTTGCTGAGGGTGCACTCGATGCCATCGTCTATGTCATTGATGAAGATGTTAAAGAGCACTGGTCCCAAGACGGACACCTGAGGGACACCGCTCATGACCGGCCTCCACCCTAACACAGAACTGTTAATCATAACCCTTTGGCTGCGTCTGGCCAGCCAATTCCTAACCCATCGTACAGTCCATCCTTCAAATCCACACCTCTCCAATTTAGAGAAGGATGTGGTGAGGGACCATGTCAAAGGCTTTGTAGAAGTCCAGATGAATGACATCCATCATAACATAAGTTGATCACATTTATGGAAAACTTATTTATGGTTTTGAAACATCTGAATGAAATGTTGGTTCCAAATGTCTACACCTTTTCCATTACATAGATGATTTCTGTTTGAGATTTCACTTGGTGTCCTCTGCTTTGGGCTTTTCTCACGTCCCGTGTCATGTGAAACATCCTGTCTTCACCCAATATAGTAAAATATAACTTTATTATTTTTCCTTCTGCTTTTTTTTTACCTTTTCGAGATATTACAGTAATAAGACAGTACCCTGAGTTGAGTTGATGACTTAAATGAGAGTTATGTTTTTTTGACACATTATGAATAGCTTAGTTCAGTTTTCACATAGTGTATTGTGATAGTTTCATTTTTTCTGAACATGTACATTTAGTGTAAAAATCTCTTTGAGAAAGTGCCTAATGGTGGCCACATGGTGAGTTTGAAACAGAAAATTTGGTGTTTGTTTTATCTGTCTGCACATCAATTTGTGATATTCCTTATGAGTTTCGTGCAGAGAGTGGCAGAAGTTTGACAGCCAGCTTATTGATTTAGAATGTGACTCATAGAGTAAAATCAAAACCAATCCTGTCTACCTTAAATATTGGAGAAAAAAATTAATAATTAAACAATAAAAACACAGAAGAGTGAAATTTTAGCCAGAGAAGTCCACAAATGAGCTGTGCTTGTAAATGTTCTTTAGATTACTTTCATGTTTTTACACACTCTGTAAAGATTTCTCTCCTTCCTACTAAACTTTAGATGCCACAGTTGTATTATTAATATTAGCACTAATAATGGTGAAATTGGACAAGAGGAAAATTGCAGCTTTTTCGTATGTACTTTTTAGGTTCTAGATGTGGTGGCTTTTAACCAGTCCACAAATGTTAACATTGTTAATTGAGAAATTTATTTGTTTTACTTCTGCTTTTACACATCAGTTGTTTGTTACATGAAAAAAAAAAATAGAGAAGTCTGCTATTTTATAAGACCTTTTAAAATTTACCTTCCAACATTCTAAAACTTTCTAGCAGCAAACTTCTGAAAAGATCTTTGCATTTTCATTATTTTAATCTTTAAAGCTTAAATTCATTAGCACATATCACAGTCTTTCTGAATTTTTTTTAGGGGATGCAATAGTTTTGAAATCATTACTGAAACCTAGGAGCTAGGACCAACATTGTCCATCCTATCAATAAAAATGATGATGTGGTACGTATGTAAATAATAGCAAGCTGTAGAACTCCTACAAATGTTTGATACAAAGTTTGAAAATAAACCATTTTGCATTCAGAATCATCTTAGAGAACTTCTTTCTGTTTAAAAAGTAAGATCAGAATATAAAATATTAAGAGAGAATATTTACAAAGGAAAATTAAGCACTCAGATCTGTGATCTCTATCTTTCTTTTCTATCATAAAAAAAGCAAGTTGACAAAAGACCAATAGTAGGAATAAATTTAATTTAAAAGTTTTTATTGTCCATTTTTAAGTGAGCTCCATTGTCCACACATGTCAGTCAATGAAAAAAAGAAAAATAACAACTAAGCATTATTTTTTGTTCACAAATTATATCTTCTCTGATTACCTATGATCTAGGGAGTAAAACTGTTCTGTAAGAACAGAAAACTCTTTTGGGGATTGACCTTGATAGCACAGTATGTCATGATGATGTTGATGATGAACTTCTACCACACTTCTTTCCAGAAACATTTTTATTTCAACTTTTTTCAACTGAGCAATTATGTTTGTTGCAGCTGTCAGAGAGAAATATCATGCCTTCATTTATATTTTATTCTTCCTATACACCCCTTTAACCCATACCCAATGCCCCTTTTGCACTAATGGAATATAAGAGACTATTCTGTACTTCTGTTTATAGCAGGATTCTCCATCCAGATTCCAGTACCGTAGAGCATCTGGAAATGTTTAGTGGCCGTCTGTACCACTACTCCCATCTTTTTCACATTAAAATTAATTTTCCTCATCTTGGCATATAAAGAACCCAAGTGTGTCCCTTACCTCATTACCTGAAAATTTTACAGTGACACCAACAGCAGGGAATGTGGTGGAGCAGCTTTTTGGATATCAAAAGTAGAAGCACTGGGAGTATTTGCTGAAAGAGACACTGCAATTCTTGTGGCATTTAATAGGTTCTTCCTCCATGGCTGCTGATGGCTGGAGCAATGTGGACGGGTATCATCCAGGTTTTCTGATAGCTTGCAATTTTTTGTGCCTAGGTAAAAGGACAATGAGGCGCACTTCTGAAGTGTGTGTTTGGTGCGTAGTGCTAATCAGCAATCTTGTTGACTGTCATAGAGGAAGCTGAATAGCTGAACATGTTTATTTATGTATAGTGCAGTGTAGTGACACCTGGTAAAAATGAAAGTATTTTGTTGATTATCTTAGATGCTGTTGTAGAAATGCACTTTTTTTTTTTTTTTGCATGAACATTGATATTCAGTTTGGGAAACATACTGAGCTCCATAAAAACAACATTTCTGAGCATTATATTTTTGTAGAAGTTACTGTTTAAATACAGATGGACATAACTAGGTACATAAATGGGGGGAAGGGTTGGATCCCAGTTGGATGCAGTCGTGTAGTGACACTAAGGTGCCCAAACTGGAGAATTTCTGGATATTCAGGGAAATTAGTAGTAGGTAGCTGATCTTCCTTGGGGAGAAAGTGGGAGATAGGTATTTTTATTACACTTTTGTTTTCTTTTGTTTTCAGTAAGCTTTCCTAATTCTGAGCTATGAACAGGACCTCTAGAACATTTCTCATCTTTTAACTTTACAGATGAAATTTTTCTTGAATTCCTAACAATTGAATGATTTATTTGAGAGCACTTCAGAAAAAAAAAGCTTCCAAAGTGACTAAGTCAATTTGAAATAAAACTTTGTAAAGAGATGGTCGCAGATACTAGAAGCAAGAAGTCAAAAGATTAAAAGAAAGACCTGAAAAGAGAAAGAGGGGGAAACAATGAGGGGGTAGATTTACAGACAGTAGAATAACACTGATACAGATCTGAAAGTTAAACTTCGGGGATCTGAGATCAAATCTCAGCATCATTGACATGAGTAACTGTTTTGCCATTGACTTAGTGGTGTTGGGATTCACGTCTTTTGAATACCATAGAGGAAACTTTGAAGTGATAATTATGTCTTTATATAACCTTAAGGATGAAATACTTGTAGCTAAATACTTTCATAGATATACAGTTTTAATAATATATTGTTTATGTTTAATATTTGGAGATATTAGCCTTGCATGTAGTCATAATAATACAATTTTTATTGCTAATACATACATAAAATACTATGAAGCCGTTGTTTGAAAATGTTAGTCCATTCTAAGCTATTCTGTTAGATGGAGATCCTAAATTTGTTGTTGAAAAGTTGGACAATATCAATAGATATAGCTGCCTCTAAAGCAGGTTCGTATTTTAGGGAAATGTTTTCTTTAAACATGAGAGCAATCTCGGAGAAAGCAATGCTAAGGGAATGAGAAAATGAAATAAGGAACTTTAGAGAGTACTTTAGTTAATTATATAATTGTAATCGTTATAATTTAGTATAATCATATTTAGATTTGTTTAGTGCAATGATTAAAATTTGAATATATCTCTTGGATTGCTCAGAATTTATGGAGGAAAAAAGGAATAGAAATAATTGGATTCTTTGATAGGAATTTAGTCCTGGAAATTGTCTGTATATTCTTTTTTAAAATTTTTGTTCTTATTATAGGTAAGCACTTTGATTGAAGTAATTTAATCTACTTGCCTGAACAAAAATAGGTGTTTGAAGAATAAAGTACAATTTTCAGTAGATGATTTTGCATATTCCTTACTTCAGCTGATAGTTTTACAACCAACCAAAATGTGCAAGAGCTGCACAAAACACAATTAATAGGAAAAACATTTAAGCTTCTATTTTGCTTCTGGCAAGTTCAATGACTTTGTTATCAATAGGGGGAGGAAACAAACAATTGCAGAGATCACTAAATTGAAAAATAAATGTCAGTCTGTGTGCTGTAAACACAGTATCTGACTGACTGAAGTATTTGCAGAACCAAGATCTTATGAGAGAGCAGTCATTATCATACAGTTCAGCGGTATTTTATATTTTTTTAATTAAGCTATGGACAGTACTTGGAAAATTGAAACATCTTAATACATTTTTATGCATAAAGTATTGCGAAATTCATATAGGCTTTTCTGTTCATTTTTTCTTTTTGCCTTGATTGTGTATTTTCAATGAGGTCCATTGAAACGGGTAGTGATGTTTTATTAAACATGTTTAACACATAACCATTATTACAGAAACCTCTCCCTAACTTCAGATGCGCAGGGTTTGTCCCCAGCTCCCTCATCCGTACCTGCTTTGCCTGTCAATTGTAATAAAAGTCAGTCAAAAAATGATGGCTAAGATGGAGCCATTCTTTTAGAATAAAAAGAAATAAGAGTAAAAAATAAAAATTAAAAAATATAAATAAAAATAAAATATTTTAAAAAACTAAAAGAAATTAGAGACTAACACAGATATCAGTGCAATGAAATGACTCAGAAAGTCTGTGAACTTTCTTTTACTGTTAGTGTCTTCTTTTTCTCTTCCTCAAATTCCTCAACTCCTCTTCCAATCCACCTGTCGTGTCTGGCACTGTAAACATACTTAGATGTCAGATTAACATTGAAAATACCTTAATGCCACTAAAAGTGTACATCAATTTCTCTGTGACAGAAATAATGTGTTCCTACATACAGCTCTCAAACATGAACAGAAGCTTCTGGATTATACTTCTATACATAGTAAAAATAATAATAATGTGGAATGTTTAATTATTTTTTTTAGTCACACAGTATGCTACAAGGTCTCTCTTAATAGATCACTTTAAAATGACACAATTCCACTGTAAATAAATCATTGTCAATGCACACCACTGTATTCAGTTCCAGGTAGACGGTATTATTAGCCAGAGTTGTGAAATAAACTTTTCCAAGTTTTCTTTCAAGTATCTTTCCTATGTCCTGCTGAAATGGGACTTTTATACATTGTTAAGTATTTAATAAGAACATTTCATTTTTTCTTTCTGGTACATTTCCAGAGTTCTAGCATGCAGTGAAGGTTTTGTAGTCAGTGTGCAGTGCAGCAGATGTCATTCCATTTGCCTAAGTCCTGCTGACATTTGGAGTTGCGGATTAATTGAGCTACAGAATGAAATTTAATTAAAATTAAATACAGACTTGGCCATTGTATCTGTTCATTTGCAGTCAGCGCCATAGTTAATTTGTTTAATCACGATGCTAAGTGGGAGAAGCTGCACTTTGTTTTAAGCTGAAATTGTGGCAGATGCCAAGTGGGGCATAGTTGCTATAATTTCATGTGATACGTGTCATGTAAATGATGCTATTGATGTGCCTCAGAACAACCTGAAGGGTGCAGATTATCCTATTTGTGAAGTTACTGAAAAAGAAAAGACTATATAAAAGGTGGGGGTTGGTTTGTATTTTTTAAGGCAAAGATTTTGTTTAAGCTGATGTTCTAAGTACTTTGGTGATTTAGTTAGCTCATGAGGAAATTTATTGGAAGTGAAAGAATTACAAAAGTGCAATTTATTTCTCATAAAATGCCATTGTCAGAATCAGTTTAGCCTTGGGATAGATCCGTAATGGAAATGTCAACAGAAGGCATTAAAAAAAATGCCAATACTCAATTGTAAGAATTTTTTTTTTTTTTTTGCTTATTTAGTTGGTATATATGTGGGAAGCATTTTTTTTTTTTTCTTCTCTCTGATCATATTGATAGGTAGCAAATACTAGGTAAAGTAGAGGTAGCACTGGAGCGAATATTTGTGGACTCTGTCTTTACGCGTTTAATTTGGGTCTGTCTGGAAACACTACTAATTTTAGGTATTCTGACTCAATCTAAATTAGATGCCTAAAGCAGTCAAAGGACATAGTATAAATACCTCTCCATGTAAGAATATACTAGTAGACACCACCCTGAATATTGCATAACAAACTTTTACATATTTCTGCAGTGAAAACTGAGGCCATAAAGTCTCTTATTTGTGGTTTACTGAGTCAACAGACTTGTTAAAGACTGGGTCTGTTTTTTCAACATTGCCCTTCATCACTACAATGAAAATTGTTCAGGCATAGCATGCTTTTTGAAAGCCAATTGAAATATTGAAACATTGCAGGATATTCAGTTTCCAACAACTTTTGGCTCAAGGCTTCTGTTAAACACAGGGAGTGTCTTTACAATTAATACATGATAAAGGATTTCTCTTCGATGAACTTGTCCATTCTCCACTTGAATCCACATTAAGTATCTGAAGCAATCGATAACTTCACTGCATGTTGCTTGAAGAAATCCCTCTTGTTTTTTCTTAACCTGTTGCTCTTCTCTGCACTTGAGGCCAACCAGCTCCTATGCTGGACAGTGTAAAGTGGATTCCCTGTCTCTAATTCCAAGCTGCTCAAGGTGTTATGGACTTCTTTTACATCCTGCTGTGCCTTCTCTTTTCCAGACCAAAGTAACTCCACCTGTTTTTGTACTTTCTTCAGTTCTACTGTATCTTTTTTTTTTTCTTAAGATAGAGGGATGGTGGAACCAGAAACGCAATGTCAACGTGGGCAAACCATGGATTTAAGTCCATTGCATAGTATAATACTCTAAATCTAAATGCTTACATCCCAAGGCTGCTTTTTTCCCCCATTTCTCCTCATTAATGAACTTACATTTCCCAGAGATATTTAAAGCCTCAAGATCTTATGCATGGTTGATAATGGGCAGCTCAGAGCCCATCATTTTACCAGTGCAGTTAGGACTGAGATTCCCTTGAACATCACATTTGTCTTTGCTGAATTTCATCCACCACCTTAACGCCCAGTAGGTGGTAGGCTGACTCCTACCTAGCGTAGCAATTTATCTATCTGTACGCAAGTTCTATTCTTCATTTTATTATGTGCTGGTGCACTCTTGAGACCTACCTGTTTGCAGATACTCCATGGAACACATTTCAAAAATGGGCAGCACATTTACCACATTCCAGTCCTTAATTAACTGTTTTTAAGTGGTAGGTTGCACACTACAATTAGTGTTCTAGCTATTACATTCCTGAACTCCTTTGAAACTATAACATGAATACTGTTTAGTTATGGCAATTTGCTACTTATTTTTTTCTCCTTTATTTGTCCCATAACATTTTCAACTGACATTCAATTTGAGATGGATTTTCTTCCGAGGCCTTTATTAAGAAAGCTTCAAGTGCAGGGACCTTCTCAAGTTTTCCACAGTTTATTCAGAATAAAAAAAAAAACAAACAAAGAAAAACCAACCAAAAAAAAACTCCCAAGAAAAAAATTATGACACTTCCACTTGTTCTAGCTGGGTGAACATTCAAGCAGAATTCCTGTTCCTGATGTGTTTGAAAACATATTATTGTTGTATTGCAAGCTTTTAATGCCTTGTGTGGGTTGTTACTGAAACTCTCTTCTGGACCGTCTCACTATGTTTTTATAACTACCCGACCATATAGTTTACGATACTCTATTTTCAGCTTTCAGAATTATAACTTTCTTGCTTTTAATTATTTTCCTTCCCCTCCTGTCTCATTATTTTGAGTTCTTCTTGACATGCCTGTTCTCTGAAGTGACCATTTGCTTTCTGCCCTCCAAAAGATGCCCGTTGTCTTTGCACCTCCTACAAGGATTTATCCCTCTTAACTTTTCTGTCTTTTTATATAGCAGAGCTACAGCATTGCTAAAGTTGAGCACAGATTTTTGAAGGGAGGCATGGTTGCATGTTATTCTGGGGGTTTGTCCAAGAAGATTGAGTTGATGCTGCTATTTCAGAGTGGATTTTTTGACAATATCATTTCAAATCAAGCCTGTTGTTCTGCTCAAAACCAAGTCAGAGGTTGTTTCTTCTCTCATGGGCTGCTCACTCACCTAGTACTGAGAAATATGCTCTGCCTGAGTCTTGTACCACATTTGAGGGGAGCAACAGGGAAAACTTCTCTTTCACAGGTACTCCTGAGAGAGAAACAAGACCCAAACAGCTTCAGTGCAATCCCAAGAAATGGCTAATGGAAGGCGAGGGGACCTCAGTGGAACGTCAGGAACGCTTCCTATTAGAAATGTCCGGACTTCAGCCACTTTGTTTTTCCCTGACTGTAAAGCAATCTCTGCATGAAACCAACCCCAGCGACTGTTAGGCACCATAGGTCACACCTCTANCCCGAGTCTGCCATTACCGCAGCATCCTTGCCATCTGCTCACCCTCAGCAAATATGAGGGAATGTCACCAGTTTTGGTCAGGCAGTCAGCAACATCATTCCAATACTGGTTTACCATCTAGGTCTTGAATTTCAATTATTAGAAGATCAATCATTCTTCAGACAGCCACAGTCAAGACCAAATGTGTTTGGTTTCTCTAAGTAGGCTGAGCTGATATCCCAGCTCACCAGGATTCTCAGCATCCCTCCAAAACTCCCTAACTGCAGGATCCGTAAAAGTAGATGTATTCTGAAGCTTTATCCCACGTAACATTCTCCTCAGTTGTAATCACCCGAAGTTTGACTTCTTTTGCTGGTCTTATTTCTGTCTTAGTGCTCTTTTATAGGGTAACAAACAGGAACGTGGCACTTTACAGGCAAGAGCAGACAGTGCTTCTGAAAGACTGTCCTTGTCTTGGCACTTACAGTGAAATTCAGAAAATGCCCTACAAATAATTGGGTTTTAGAAATCATTTTTAAAAGCCTTAAAAGGGCTTACATGTGGCTTTCTTATTCACATGGTAAGAAAGGGGTTAGCCAAGGGGTTAACATACTACTGATGCTATTAAAATGTTGAGATGCATCTTAATAGCACATGGATTAGAATTAAAGAAGGGTAGCTGGATGGAAGGAGGCACTGGGTTTTGGATTCAAACCTGAGAGAGAGAGGAGAATAAAAGAACTTCACCCTGAGTGTTAGAAGAACCAGTAACACATTGGTTTGGAACGGGCCTTTGGAGTAAAAAAGGTTCATCCCTATCTTCACAAGGACT
>VZTO01006779.1:0-101673 GCA_013400615.1 Syrrhaptes paradoxus
GCTGAGTAGGCCTTCCAGCAAAGTGCATTTGAAAGGTGCAAGGCACTAGCACTTCGTTCTGTCCAGGCTCAGAATATTGTTTCTGAGGGTCCCATTTAGATCATCTCTAAGAAGCAGCTCACTTGGCCAGGCAAGAAGTAATCTCTCCCTGAGACAGGAGGAATATAGGAGGCTCCAAAGAGGAGCACAGAATAAGAGTCAGGCTGCATCTCTGTGTCCCACTGGGCTTTTAATGCCTGTCAGGAAAGCAAAATAATACAGTCTACTGCCCTTCCCATGCCCTCATCCACTCCTCTTTTTTTTTTTTTTGTTAATTATTTACATCACTTGCTTCAATAAACAATGTTTTAAAACAGAGCCTTTAAAATGGCTCACAGAGAACTAACATACATCATTCAGTGAGCCAGAATCCTGGCCCACAAGTCCACCTGCCCCCAAGAAACAGAAAGGTTAGACCAACCATAAACTTTTTTCAGCAGAATGGCAGGTTTCCAGACTGACAGTGTGCTGCAGCTGACAATGCTTATTCTCCCAGCTGTGGTGAAGGACAGAAAATGCTCATGTCACTCCCTCTGCTTCTACATTAAAGTGAAACAAGACCGCAATTTAAATAACTGCACTCAGCAGAACCAGGCTTGGGGCTGAACAGCCTTGATTTTAACCATAAAAATGTCATAACTGCTACAGACTATTCTGCAGACTGGATTTGGGAGAATGTACAAAGACCAGAGGTATTCCCATAGTGAATTTCTGCTATCCAATTTTACTTACTGATGTAAAGGAAAAGGAAAGATTGCTGCTCATTTAGAGTCTGAATCAGGACAGTGTTTCTGAGTGCAACATTTATCCTGTATTCATTAAGTTCTGTACTGAACTAAATTATTGTGATTGGTTTGAGAATGGTACACCATTTACTTATTGCAAATGTTAGATGGTCATTCTTAGAAATGCAAATACTCTCATAATAGCTGTAACAGGTGCTATCAGCAGAACTGCTCAAGTGTCAGTACCTGAGAATAAAAGGAAGAGGGGGAAACTTTCTATGATATAGTTCTGTTTCTCATCAAATATAATTTCAGACAGTGGTGATAGAAAAGTGAAAGTCAACTAGTCTGAGCAATATTTAGGGTTCTGAGAAATACATACCTAAAGCTGAGAGTTTTCAGGCTTTTTATTTGTAGACTGAACATAGGAATAATGTTGTTGCAAAGCAGTAATTCCTGTAAATATCATAATATTGCTGAAAAAAATTCCATTGAACAAAATTGACAAATGAAGCACACTACAGCATTTAGTTCTTATTAAGCTTAATAAAACTGGCTAAATAATTATCCAAACTCCTAGGCCACAGTATGGCAAATTATTTAACCACTCTTTTAGGAAAGGATTCTTATTCAGGCTGTCATTGGAGTATTTAATCAACTTGAGAGATACATAGCCTGGTGAATTTCCTTCAGAATTTTCCCACGTTAAATTCAATGCCTGAAAACTAGAAAACATAATGATATCTCAGCCAGTTTTCATTAGGACACCTAAGACACTTTTATATGATAAAGGCATCCGCTATTCTGGCCAAAGATCACTATCAGGCCCTGTCAGGCTCTTCTGCTTATGTTCAAACTACAACCCACTATCAGATAACAAGCCACCTGAATGGTGCTTGGAATACATGTTGCATGAAGAGATTCCACCGGCTTCTCCAGGCTGCTCAGGGTAGCATCAGAACCACTGCTGCCTTCTGTCCCTGAAGCCTTAGCTTCAGGCTCCTTCATTGTTAGTTTGAAATAAGGAGTCAAAGTCAATCCAGCGCAGATATCAGCCTGCTTACTTCTCTCACACTTCTGGCCACATAATATTTATCCAGGCAGTCCAATATACCAGTTCAGGTACAATAGAATAAAAATTTATTTTTTCTACTTTCTTTATTCAGAACAAATGTCTCACTCAATTTAAAGAAAAAAAAAGAAAATACAGATTTCAGGCAGCTGTTAGATATGAAAAATATCTGCTCATATGATCACATGATTACAAACACATTATTCTATGTGCCACAGAATTTGGATATTCTAGGAACTTTAAATTGGGTACTCAATATCCTGTGGAACTGACCAGTTTGGAAGTAGATTCACAGACCTCTAAAGTCCCCAATAATTCAAACACACCTTTATGTATAAATATAGTTCCATAAGATAAGTCTATTGAGTTACTGATACATATAAACTTATGCAGATCCTGGACTGGACTGGAACAATAATGTTGTATATGTCACCCCTAATGAAAAATAAAAGGTTGTTGTTGTATTTTTTCTCTGACAGCTCCCTTAGGAGATAGTACAAAAGTATTTATTATTTATATATAAGCCAGCATGTCAACACATTTTTAGGTAATGCTCAGTGTACTTTTTCTGTCTAGCAATGAAAACTACAGAATAAATTATATATGACATTTGTAGCTATTCTAAGCAAGTTGGTATTGCACAGCCAGCAATCTACAAATTAGATATAAAATGCTTGCATGGAAGTAATATTTTTTGGTATGCTGTTGATGCTCCTAACTATTTCATGCCACAAAATTCATATCAAATTTACTTAAAATAGCCTTCTGTAATTTGATAATATCTGTCCACTTTGTGCACTTTCAGATGTCCTGAGGTGGTATGCCAGATGTTAGGAAGGTTGTATTTTACTTCAAAACCCACAGGTACATAGCAAACGTATTTTGCTATGCACACCATCTGGTACCTGTTTTTTACCAGAGGACAGAGTGTGTTTAATCATTAAATCCCATACAGCAGTACTTAAATTAATTCATACAGATATATGCATTTGTCTCCCTGTAGATTTCCCTGTCAAAACAATCTGGTTACTTTATGCGACAGCAGATGAACTCACTGGAACAAATTCTACTTGAAGATATACACACATGGGCAACAGGAAGTCAGTAATTTTTACAGGTGTAAGTGTTCACAGAATAATCAGATATGAACGACAACTACGTGTAATATAAGTATCTTATGTACATAGTAGAGCATTGCCTTCTATTTTTATTATCATGTAAAAAAAAAAAAGAGAAAGAATTAACTTTTTGTTAATGCTAAGGATATGCATCGATATTCTTCATCTTGATTTTTCCTGCGATATAGTTCTAATAATATTTATTTTCTGACTCTAGTCAAAATTCAAACAAACTGAACTTTTACCTAGTGCTCTGGACAGTTTCAATAAACAGTTTTTCCAAAGAACAAATAGTTGTTACAACTGTTGCTGCATAACCTACTTTGCCCATTCTTCTCTTCACTGTTTTCTGCCCTGTTTTGTGGCAATTAATGATAGAACAAAACAGGTGTTTATATAAGCAGGTTAGATATTTGTCAAACAGGTTATAAGTAACATTCAAACAAGTTTCTCAGTAAAGAGGACGACTATCTCTAGTCAGCTGAAGAAGTGAGATTTCCACAGGATTTTTTTCCTGGTCTGGCCTTAGATGCTTATGTCATAGAGCTGTAAATCTTTGTGAATTAGTCTGTAGCTTTCATCAAATTCTAGTTTCAAAGCATCCCATGGTTACTTTATAAGCAAGACCACCTTATTTGAAAGACCTTCAATGTTCTAATACCATTCATATTTCTTTTGCAAGCAGACACAGTTAGTTGTCCAAATAAAAAAAAAAAAAAAAAGAGAAACCAGACAGTATAAAAAACATGACCTGAACAGCAGTATTAAATGGCATACAGTGGTTGAGAGACAGAGGTAAGAGTAACATTGCCAACAGATAAAAGTGATTACACATAGTTGTTAGGGTTATCAAATATTACCAGAAGAGATTATGTCAGGATAACAGTCTGCTATGAATTTACATACTTGTGCCCCATAGACAAACTAGAAACATTTGCTTCACAGGTCTAGAGTGGAAACGTAGCAGCACTAATCACATAGCTGTGTTTGTATGTGATATCCCCACTGGATAATCAAGAAAGTGGTGATTACTCTACGCTGTCTTTGCTAAATCTCAAACCGTGATAGCAAAGCTGGTCATGAAAATTAACCTTGCACCAAAGCACCATTCAGCAATCTCTTTCAATTAAGTGGAAGAATAAATAAGAACAGATCAGGTACAAGGCTTTCATTTTCTAAAGGCAAATTTATAAATTAAACAAACTGGTTAGTTAGTGGAAGACATCTGAAATTTTGCAGATGTGCAATCCCAAACAAATAGAAAAAAACTTGAGTAATGACTCTGTGTTCAATTGAACAAATAGCCACTCTGAAAATTAAAACTGATTTTCACACATACTAAAAAAAAAAAGTTGATTGTAGTTTTCACAACAAATCAGTGCAAGTTCATATGCACATGCATTTTTTTTATGGAAATAATGATAGCAAGTTAAAGATTACAGTCCATTCCTTCCTAAAATGAAAACTTTAATTGGTGGTTAGAAAAAGTGGACTTGCAAAGCTGGTAAATGGTAATCCACCCAAATCATGTTGCAGAAGCTAGAAGGCTGCAATTAGATCTGTATCTCACTTTTCCCCCTGATATCAAGCTCTCATCAGGTGTCACCACACTACATATGCAGAATATTTTTGGAATCCCCAGTTCTTTCACCTTCAAGAGTTTTGCATAATGAGATTCACTTCTATTAATCTGGTTTTGCTCAGGAGAGCTGATGAATTACACATTACTGTGTTATAAGAATCCTCGGCTTGGATTTAAAGTATTAGGGCCAATTAACTAGTTGAAACTCAAATTTTTTCTTCTTGTTTCGGGTCTTAGACAGCAAACAAACCCTCCAGACATGTAAACTGGCAGATTTCTGACCAAGTTCTGGGCCCTAAACTGTAACACCTTCAACAGGACCAAGTGGTGGCTCAATGCAGAAGAGCCATAGGAAGTTCCACAGATTTCATCATGCAGGAAGAACATAAACAATGTTACATGTTTTCAGGGAACTGAACATCTCCCTTCCCAATCCAAAGGTTCTGCTAACCTTCTATGTGTTGATTCCAGGACTTCCAGGTGGCTGTCAGGCTTTGAACTGTTTGGTCCCTGACCTGAGATGAGATGACAATCCTCCACTGTGGTTAATCCTGCACAAGAAGTGTTCTCCCTTGCCATTTCACAGATGTACCAGCTTAATTCACTCTTAGATCTTGCTTTATTTTTCCAGGGTGTTTGTAGAGCCATAAATACCTCTGTAGGCATAAAGGATGGAGCTCAGAGTTTGTTTTCGCTTTAATCCTATTTCTGCAGCACTGTAAGATGGAGGGTGAGGGAAGTATGTGTGAAATCCAGCTAATTGCAGGGTCTTTTAACTTGAATAAACTAATTCAGAGCAACAGTTTTCCTATCAACAGTGTAACCTGGCAAACAGCATTAGGGAAGCTTTTGGACCAACTAGCTAAAAATCTCTCTCAAACTGCTCAGAAATGCCAGGGGCAGTATTTTGGTTATTGTGCTTTGTTACAAAGATGCCAGGTAGAAGAAGACTTTGTATTACATTTTGATGTGATATAGTAATTAATGATTTAGTAATGATGTGATTTCATAATGTAGGAAATGTATGAGCTACAAAGGTGAACAATAATGAACCTGGCAAAGTTGAGTTAATTAAAGTTAATGACCTAGATCTATGTGACTATGTGATATGCAATCTATGTGATAAACCAGCTAACAAATAGATTCAAACAGATGTTTGAATAGCTTTCTAACAATTAAAAACAAGGGTTCACCCACTGTTAAGAGCAGAACACTAGAAATCATAGAGATATTGACCTTTTAAGCTACTAGGCCTTTGGTTTTCCAGTAAATTTTATTCTAGAATCTCCCAATGATTTTACTGATGTTGTGTAAATTATCTTTGCCTTTCTTCTTTTTTTTTTTTCCTCCAATCTGCCATCCACACTGATACTTGTACATAAAATATCAAAACATAATCTATGGAAAAAGCTGTATTTAAAGAAAAGAAGCAACCACCTTCCCACGCATTCAAGGAAAGAAACAAAGAGAATAAGCCATAAAGAAGCAAATAGAAGCTGATACAATAAATGAACATCCATATTTCAGCTTAGTGTTATTTTAGTTTCCATTTTAAAGTAACATGCAAGATATTTCTCATAAAAGTTCAGCTGAGACCTCTGGGTTTTTTATGGGCTTTTATTAACAGGAAAAACAGGAGCATTGCTTCACTATCTCCCTTTTTATGACAGTGTAGCTACATCAAAATGCAAAGGTTCGTGGGACACCCACAGATCACAGAAGATACAGTCACTGAATTGCCAGTAGTCAAGTATAGTGAAATCTGAGTTCACTTAGGCCACTGAGCCTTAGGAGGATGGCACTCAGCAGACACTAACAGCATGGTGTGAGTTCCCTGACACCACGGCCAGGCCCATAACAGCATCTGACCACACCTGTGCAACTGCAGCACGGAAATACCCCTCGTAGAGAGTGAGTGACAGCGAGGTGTAGAAGGACGATACGGTTTGCGCAGATGTACATGTTTTATCAGAGTACAGTTACATCAGTGGAGTAACTGTAAAGAACAGCTAAATTCAACACTAGTTGCACAATATAACCCTTAAATAAAGGTGACTGAATTTTCTCTCACTATCATAACAAGATGTTCTGCTGAGCCATGCGGCCTAGCCACTCACTTTTCTTAACAAGTGTTTCTGTCATTAGCTTTTAAAGTCACCTGAGTGAAGTCAAAATAAGCCCATGGCTAAGCAGCTATCGAAGAATGGTCCACAAGGAAGGGAAGGCCTAAGATGTCTGTGCAGTGAACAGGATCTTTCATAATGTTTTCTTCTGTAAGGATTGAAAGGGCAGCTTAAACACAGGGGGAGTCAATACAAACGCAGATCTTCACAAAACATATGAGCATTTTGACGCATATGTGAGTTTAATAGAGAACTAGCAAGCTGGCCAAAAATGTGACCAAAATAAAAAAGACAGCTGTTATATTAATTTTTAAATTTAATATAGTTCATATTGACATGAAGTTGTAATGATTGTACAACAGAATAAGTTTAATCTAAATTATATTTTTATGATATTGCTTAGTTGTAAAAGCTTTCCCAGACTCACTTGACATGATGAAAATGTGAGTCTACACAGAGTCTACAAATCTCCATGGAGTTATTCCCTCTGTACACTTGTGAAAGGTGTCCAGACCACAATGGACAACCCATATGGCAAACATTTCTGTACATTTTCATTCAGGTGTTTTTGTCTTCATACTTGTTCCATGCAGGCTGCGCTTATAGCACTGTCTTTGTAAGAGGGCAGGCAGTGAGCTGCTGTCTGTTTCACAGTACACTCAGACCTGCCGTCTGTAATAAAACAGTAAAAAAATATTCAAGTAGGTGATTGCTGGGATTCTAACAGAACATTTATGAAAGGCATTTCGTATGTTATGAAATATTTTCTTCTGTGCCTGTCAACAGCCATCAAGCTGAAGAATAGCGACTGAGTTACAAGAGTAAGCGCTGAGATAAAGTATTTCATTTGAACTAACCAGATTAATAAAATGAATGAAACCAGAACAAAAGCAAGAAGACAGGCCTATCTATCCCTTCATGTTTTTAAGATGGTATAAATCAGAGATGTTAAAAGTTTTCCAGATTTTAAGTTTTCACTATGTATTACCAGTAATGCAGCTGTCAATAAGAATAAAATTGCAGAAACTGCACTATAGATAAAAGGGTAAATTTTTTCATCTTTAAGATGAAAACTTTAAATGACCCTGAATGCTCATAAATCCCCCTGCCTTTACAGAAGCCATGGCATTCTTCCCATTGATTTGGCCATAGAGTTTAATGTCTCAATACAGGAAAGCAAGTTAGCACACGCCATTGAGGGACAGAAGCTGCTTTGCTGACTGAGAATCAGATCTAAGGGTGCTGACAAGTACTGCTGAAGAACCAGCTGACACAGTTTAAGAAGTCACCAACCCCGGCTTTCAGTTCCTCTTCTCTGCAGGAGGCTTATCAGGACTGAATTCCTCAACAAATATGAAGCCAACATCCACTAAAATTATACTTTCACTTAGTTGAGGGAAGAAATGAAAAAAGTGATTGACTACCCTTGCAAAATAAGAAAAAAAAAAAAAACAACACCATTCTATAGTTGCACAACTCAGTATCTTCTTTACAAAGCTTTCCATATTAGTTAAAACTTCTTGAGCAGTTTGAAATAAGTTGCAGGATCTCACACAGGTACAGCTGAAGTATTTCTAGAGACTACAGTCAACTATAAATTTCTTGTTTGGAAGACTTCTTGAATTTTATCTTTTTTCAATTGAGGATATTTATGCATTTAAGTATGTTAATCTTCAGTGTTGAACTGTGCTGGAGCTCTAAGTATACTGAGTGCCAGAGTAATGTGTTATAAGAAGTGTTAAAAAAATATCAAGGGGACAATTTCATATTATGCTCATCCAAATTAAAGAAGGAACACCTTTTTTTTATATGTAGTGTTTTATTTTAAACTAAAAGGGAACTTTTTAGAAAATGTTGCCATTGTTTTTTTACTCTTCACTCTAATTTGCATGTGACATTATGTTCTTTCTTAAATAAGTAAAAGGATTTCTAACTGGCATTACCAGAAGTACCCTCACACTTTCTTAGGTAGAATTCATCTTGAAATATGTATTAATTCAGCAATGAGCCAGCATTTCTGGATGAATGATCCAACATAAAGAATTTTGTTGTGTATATGTCTTAGCAACTGAGAAATTACAGCCTTAATTTCATAAAATAACTCTCGTGTTTATTAAGCCCTTTTTTCGCACTATGGATTAAATGCATGAATTGTCAAGAGCTGCCTTGGGCATATTACAGGCAGCTGTCTTACACAAGAGAAATGCTTGATGTCTTGCTGAAGAACAATGAAGCCATCCCTGGACGAGCAAGAACTACCAACTGCTGGGGTCTTTCAGTTGTTGGGCCCATTACACTCCCTAAAAAGGCACCAGCAGGCAGGACAGAACAACAGGCACAACCGCAGAGCTTGCCACAGCTGCTGTGTCCAGGGAACGGCTGCATATGTGATGTGACAGCCGCTTCTGAGAAGTGAGGACAAGGGTGAAGGCAAGGACAAGCAGTAATCACAGCTTTCCTTCCCCACTTCCCCTTAGCAGCAGAAAACTGGCAAAGCCAGCTCTTCCTGATCTCTCTCTTCTATGGTTTTGCTTATGCTGCCGAACAGACTGGAGCCGGTTTTATGTTTTCAATTCTTGCGAGAATATGATCCACCGTCCTAGGATAAGCCTTGAGAAAACACAATTGCTTGAATGAGAGTTTTACCTTGTAGTGGGTAGTTGAATTAAGAGTGATGCTGGAAAAAAAAAAATTAGGTGTGTTATCTCTTTTTACCAGGTATGGAAGCCATTCAGTATCTTCAGGACAGGCACTTGGACCAGTGGCCACTCAGGCACTAAGTACATTTAAATGGTTGCACACAGGGGTGCAGTAACCCTGCAGTAGCTGTCACAACCCTGTGGTATCACTCATAATCTTACAGTAGAGTAGAAGGGGAAGTTTCCAAGAAAAAGTCCTGTTTGACTAGGTTTGATGGTCTAAACATAGTTCAATTTTTTTCTTGTTTTAGAAGCTCACACGTTTGCTAAGAAGACAGCATGGTCAGGGACTTTAGCATAGGCAGACCTCCTGACCCTGCTATTGGCATGGTTCCTTTTCTTTATTTTCGTTATTCAAAGCAGAAGGTCACTGAAACAAATGGGGAAGGAATTCATAGGCTTTTTAGTACTGAGAGGAATCAAATATCCAGTGCTGCATAGCTCTTTGGCACAGTGCATCACTATAAACCCTGTAATGCTGCAAAGTGTAAGCTGCTGTTCCAATGGTGTGACAGTTTCAATGTATTTGACACCTTTTCAATAAAATAGGCTAAATTTAGATAACCATATGCTCATGCTGACAAGCTAGCTTCTCCCTAATATGTGTTTTCATGAAAGAATACAGGAGGGCCTCAAAGATTAATTAGTTAAAAGTGAATTCAAAATATTGTATTCATTTACAGTAGAAAGGTCAAGTTGAGTAAACAGCAGGGATTAATGTTTTCTGCCTAGTACACTAAGATTCAGCTTCATGACCCCCATTAATGTTAATAAGACTCATGCTATCAAACTCATAAATTGCACTAGAAATATTTTATCTGTCTATGCTCCTGCTACAGTCTAATACACACTGCAGTTCAAGCCCCTTCGCTCTTGACTGCCAGCTAGGCAAAGCTGAAGAGTACCTGCAGACAAGCAAAGCAGCCTTTTATCAGCAGAGTTGTATTTATCATCTGTGCTTCAGTAACTTAAATTTAAAAATTAATGATTTTAAAACAGAAATCTTTCAGCAGTCACTAGCACTGCCTTTTCCTTAGTAAGACTGCAGATAATACACAATGATATCTATTCATTTATGTGTGATTAAATCATAAAGACTGATTTAATTTAGTATATTGTCTTTAGAAAATCAATCTCCACTCTAACTTATTTCTTTGATGTGTCCCACTAAGCATTGTGATTCCCTTGGTTGCTCATACATTGTGGTCTTACTGATCTAAAAGTAAACCATAATCTGAGATGCACACCACACAGCTGAAGGCAGACAAAATCTTCAGTCTCCAATTTACATACAAATTACATTAATAAATGCAGAAGAAAGAATTTCTTAAAATGGAGTAATAATTAAAGTGATAAATTAAAAGCTTCTGCTTTGTTTGGTTTTCTTAAACCAAAACCCAGAATTCCAATGAGGCATAATTTTCTGCCTCATACAAATTTAGCAAAAAACCTTGACCTTATCTGCTGACACTCTTTAAGAACTGCAATACCCTAAAATATGTTCAGAATCTGAGTTAATGATGATAATTAAAAAAGAAAAACTGAAAAATTATACATCTCTGGAGACACAATCCAAATAATGAGAATATTAGATTTAAGAATACATCAAGAAAATTTTCACCACACAGGGAAGAAAAAAAAAAACACACACACAAGAAAGATATGAAATTAATGTAAAAATGTTAAATATTTTTTAGAAATGTTTTTTCACTCCTTTTATAAGTAAAGAAACCTCAATAGTTTCATGAGATAGAAATATGAAGTATTTTACTTTGGGGAAATTAGTACAAATGTATAGCAGAGACAATTATTTCCTTGCTCTTACAAATTATATTCCCACTTGCATGTGAGAAAATAGTGGTAAAGAGTTGAATGCAATATCAGTATATATATGTAAACTAAATATTGCTCAAGTACACTTGTTTGTGGGCATTTAACAATGTCAGATGTGGACTCTTCCATCTGAGAAGCTGTGCATATGCAGAATTACACACATTTTTACACAAAGGACATTGCTAGAGCAGATTTTGTTTTCTTTTTTTAAAGGAGAAAATAAAGAAATTCCCATGGAAGTTGTCTTTCTTCAAAACACCTGAATCTCTAGTACATCACGTGCAGTACAAATGTGAAAGCCCCTTTATATTTAAATTTTTCTGTCCACGCAATAACTCTGTTCATGAAGCATGTTCATCGCAAGTCACCCTTTCATGGGGAGCTTTAGGTCTGATCACTCCATCTATGTCTGCTAGATGTCCATGTCAAGTACCGTCTGCTTTCTGATGGGTGAATTTACTGATGTCAAAATGGTTTTCATTGCAGACTAGTGATGAAGAACACGGTGCATTTCAGAGAACCTCCAGATATGTTAAATTCACTAAAGCTAGGGGTACTCACAGGCACATTAGTATGCACAATGGCTTTGGACAGTGTAATGTACCATTCAGACTCTTCAAAGAAAAAGCTGAAAGATATTTGTAAATAATTTTTAGAATGGTTTTGCTTACATAAGAGATAATGAAAGGAATCTTATATATTTGCTTATGAAAGTGTTTTGAACATGCTTTTATCCCTAAATATCACAAGTAAAGTAATTCCATAGCCCACCTGTTTTTCCTTAATACCTATAAATCTTCAACTTTTTCCCCAATTTTGCTGTTATATATGCTTCCTTAATCTTATCTCCTCACAACCTGTAATTCTAATATGTTATAAAATCCCTGGTCAACGTCAATTTTTCAAAAAAAACCTTATAGATTTGACAAATAAAGCTTGCCATCAGAAAGGAAACCATCTCTTTCAGAAACAATGCTGATTTACTGGTGCCAATAAGTATTCACTTTAGTGCCCTTCCAAAAAAAGATTTTGTTAACAGATTTAAATTATAGGATTAACTAATACTAACACTTTTTAAAAAATAGAGACTGAATCAATTTCAACCAGTAATCTTTTGATGAGAACATTGATCATGATTGCACCAGAAACTTAATAAAATATTTCAAAAATGAAAGTTACATTTAACTATGTGTCATGAAATATATTCATAGAGAAATCATATGCAGTAAATGCTGTTTTCAGTGAAAGAAACTAGAAGTCCAAAACTGCTTAATCACTTTAGGATATATTTATTCTTCAGGTACTGGTAACATTTCTCTGTCCTTCCTAGCCATACCACATAAACAAAAATAGGTAAATCAGCAGAAAATTGCCTTACTTTCACATTCTGTTGAATATAAGAGAGATTTTCACTTTGAGGGAACACCAGAGAGTCATTGTATATGTGGGTTTCCACAAGCTAGAGATCTGATTCATTCTGTGCTTCAGTCACCACAAGGAAGAAGCTGATAGATTTGAATGCAATGAAGGCAAGACTCTTTTTAGCTGTAACTTAGATACACAGCTGCTCAGTTAAGCTTGCTAAAACAATTATCATAGCCCATAGCCCCCGAGTTTCACAGGAAAAGGGTGATTGTTGGGGGTTTTTCCATGTTAAATATCTAGTCAGGGCATTGCACATAGTTACAGGAACACATGCCTGTGCATTTCTTGCACGGTTTTTAACCATCTCTTTGGTTATATGACTTCCTCTGTATATATCTCTGAAATTCAATCTGTAATGCAGTAATATAATTTAGGTGAGATTCCTTTAATAATCCTGCATATATTTAGCTATATATATATACACACATATGTCTATCGTTTATTATCAATGTACTTCTACAGAATTCTCCCTATCATCTAACTGCACTTATTTCCTGGGCTGCTGATGCCTGATTGACTTCTTTAGTACATTTCAGTAGATATAACATGAAGCACTTCCCAGTGCAATTTGTCTTCACAGAGATACCATCAGAGTTTCATTGAGAGTGAAGCAGGGTTTAGAAACTGGTGTTAGTAGCTGAAACTAACCTACTATATTTTCTGAAAGCTTACAGTAAAATAGCACTTCTGTGAAAAGTAGCCCTAAATTTCCAGGGATGGATGTATAATACAGAACTAGTGTAATCTCTCCTATAAATCTCATTAAATAATGAAACTGAGTTTCTGACAGCTGGGAATTGACTTGGTCCCACAGAAAGCAAAGTCTTATCAATGATTTCATGAAGAACACGACCAAACTTTAAATGAGGAAAACCTGTAGCTTATAGACATAATGCAGGACAAGCACTGAGCCCTCTTTGGAGTTTCTGAGTGTTTCTGACTTCTGTAGCATAAAACAAACTAAAATCAATCTCACCACTTCCATGATTCATTCATCTCAGTTGATCTCTTCATTCTTCAGATTTTCCTTAAGTAAGATGAAAACCGTTATATTTCTTGAAAGTAAACAGTCTCTAAAACTGAACTATTTATGGGAACAGTCGATTCAGCTTCCCCATGTAAAAATGTAGCTAGTTCTCATTATTTTAAAAAAATCCTATTTTAAAAAAGAATCTTTTTATAGAATCTCATTGCAACTTTTATATACTTAGTGACATGGTTCAAAACCCCTATCTAAACAGCTTTGTAAATTCACACAGGTTTAAGAAGCACAAGATCAAGCCTATGCAAAAACTAAATATTAAAATTCCACAGAACCAATGGTGTATTAAATTGTATCATGGTTTTCCATGAAAGCTTAGTGAACATATTTTTTATCTTTGCACATATGATAACATACAAGATTGCCTACCAGTACAAAACAGGGTATACAATGAACAAATCAAACGTGAATTCAATTTTCATATTTAATGTCTGATTCTTTCATAGATGTCAATGGCAAGACTAATTAATTTCATCAAGGGCAGGAGAAAGACCTAAGTGGCCAGTAATGTTCATGTTCATGTTCATGCTCACTCACTTCTGTTAACACATTTTTACATTGCCGTGACAATTTTAAAACATTTATTCTGTAAATGAGTAGTCAGCTTTCATGCAAACAGTCCATTAGCATTAATCATATGACTCTCACATGGTACATTGACAAAAAAAAAGTCTTTGCAATGTTTCTCTTGTCCATGACAAATAAGTAGTTGAAGAACTGAAAAATAACAACTGAAAAGAAAGATAAGAACTGCTCTTGACGCAATTTCATTTCTCTTCTGAAACATGAAAAGACATATTCTATTTAGTGTAAGTATGGAGGATGGCATTTCTGTTGAACAAAAAAATGAATCTTTGCCTACTTTATCACTGATCCTGTTGCATAAATTAACATTTGTATTTCCTTATGTATTTCTCTTAGGAAAATTCTAAAGAAACCAACTTACCGGAGTAAAAAAATGTACAACTGCATAAAATAATTGAATGAACTGAGTCACTGGCATTGACTATTATAAACAAATCCTTTCTTGGTGTTACCTAAAGAATTCTAAGGTATTAAAACCTCACAGCTTTCAAGGCATGCACCTTCACGAGAGTTTGACAAAACACTGCCATGCAGCCACTGGAAAGAATTTGTATTAGGGCTTCTGCCTAGAAGGAAATTATGCTGAACCTGAACAAAATCCCAGTGAATTCAGTATGAGGTTTTTTTCCTTCGACTTTAATTGGCACTGGATCAAGCCCTTTGTACACAATCTCTTATTTCTTCAGCATTAAAACAATGCCTAGGACTGTCAAACAACATTTTTCCCTTCAATATCTATCCAAAAGGAGATTTTGCAAACCATCCCAGGACTCTTAAAATCAGTCTTGGATTTCTGTGTCAAATAATACTCTTCAGGAGCTTGTTTTATTGTAGATGGAGATTTTCGCTGCCATGTTGTCTTTCTAAAAATAACATTCAGTTTTCCAGTGAGCATGCAGTCAACTAGCAATATCAGTGTGCATTTATATTGCAAAGAATCATTTGAGAAATCCATCTTTATAGGTTTCTATAATCCAACTGGAAAAACTGTTCATTTTATACATAAGGAAAAATATTTTTAAAATCTTTAAAAACATGATACGTGCCAAAGTCTTTTTATGTTTCACAGTGGAAGAAAAAAGACCACAGAGGAAAGTGATAAAGAATATACTATCTAAGAATTAATTGACCTTTTTTAAGTGACAATGCTGGCAAACCACAAGAATGAAACGTTAAGGTATTAACTGTAAGCCAAGAGGAAAATATTTATATACATTATTTCCTAGCCAAAATACAATACAAACCATTTTTAGGCTTGAAATAAAATACGGTGAAAAGGCCATTGTGACTCTGAGCCCCTGTCTCCTTCTTATGTTATAAAGTATTCACAAATTTTCAAGCACCATCTTGTCCCTTTTCTTTAAAGGGCAGATACTATTTAGCTAGGAATGCATTTGTATGGTTTTTCAGTCCTGATCCAACGCCTACTGTTTCCAGTGGGATATTTTCTGTTTAATTTGGTGGGAATTAAACAAGGCCCCTAAGAAAAACTTAGTATCCTATATCAAAATGGCTGCTGTTAACAGAGATTTATTTGTGACCACCTCAGTGGCTTACCAGTAAGTTGGTGAGACACAAAGACTGTATTTCTTGAACCAGCTGTAAGGCGGAGAAGCTGAGGTTACTGTTTAGATTCCCTGACAAAAAGCTTCAATTGTTTCATTAATAGGTAAATGTACTCTGGCTCTTCCCAGAGTGACCTTGGCAGCCAACTGTGTTGCCCTGAGCATCAGCAGAAAGAAGGCTGTTGGTGTCAGTGGGTTTTGAATCAGGCTTTAAAGACAGAGAAATCTTACTTAAGGAGGAAAACAGACATAATAGTCCTGATTTCCTAGGTTTTGTCACTTGGAGTTTAGAATATCAACAAGACACTTTAAACCCTGAAAGAATAATTGTTGTGAGTCAATTATTTTGACCCTATATCTTTCTACAATTGTATACAATAATAAAGAACAAATTTCTCTGGCTTACAAAACAAAGGCAAGTACTTTATTTATCAATAGAGAGTTTAGTAGCTGCTTTTTACACCATTGCAATGACTAAACAAATAGCATAAAATAAACAAAGGAGAGTATAAAATCACTTTATTCCAGCTGGTATCCCAAGACAACGTTTTGACTAAGTACAGAGTTAGATGTTTCAAGTATGGCACTTATATAAATAAGAGCAGAGAGAAGTTGATATATTCACAGTTAAAAGCAATGAACTCTGTTCCTTTGGTATGTGTGTCCTCAAAGGTAATTGTAGGTAAATACATCACTTGTCTGGCATGAACCAACTCCATTTTATTCATGCACATATTAGGGAATGAACCAAAATGTACAGATATATTTTGCAGATCACAACTAATATGATTAAGGTCTCTGGTGTGTGTGTGGACAGGCAAACAAAAAAAAAGGGCAAAATTATATTCAGCATTTATTGTTTAGCATAATTAATTGATGCACAAACTATGACCAAAAATAGCTGGTAATACACACCAGGAATAAACTCTGTGATTTAGACAAGCAAAATAATGTAAGACATGTGTGAGATAGGTGAATGCAGATATCCTGATTGAGCTGTGGTCAGGTTCCTCACAGTGCAATTACCCTCTCTTTAAAACATGCTTACATCTGCACATTGCAACAGTTTCCCCCACCCCGTCCCACCCCATATAGAGAATCCTTGCAGATTTTTAATATGAACATACTACACATTTACAACAATTAGTCAGACAGTCCAAACTGTAAACTTATCCTAATGACGACCGAAAAGCCGTTCCACCAACAGGTAACACCCAATCATTAGAAAGAAAAGTAGGAATAATAGTAGCTGTGCTGTAAGGCTAGATCAAGCATGGGTATATAGCTGTTTTTTCAGTCTTTTACATAGCACTGCATTTTGCAGCTAGTTCAGTAAGTGCAGATCCAATACCTTAATGGCTTTCTTGGTGGTTTGATAAAATGCTTGCCTAAGCAATGTACCTTTCCCTAATGGTGTGTGGGTCTCTTCCACCTGGCACAGTGTTTCAGTTCTGTCACAGCCTCACACATAAGCTGAGTCACTTGACTGAGTCCTGCCAAAGTTGGGCATGCTCATTCTTGGCAGGTCCTTATTTCTGATTTCGTATATGGATTTCCTTTTTGCCTGTACTCCTCTCACTGCCATTTTGATCTTTCTCCAGCCCAAGTGGTTCAGTTCTGCCAAATTGAGCACCACACAGATCCCACTGACAGCAAACATGAATACCAAGAACACAGTCTTCTCAGTGGGTCTAGAGACATAGCACTCTACTTCTTTAATGCAAGGGTATCTGTCACATTCATACATGGAAGGGACATTGAATCCATACAGAAAATACTGTCCCACTAAGAATCCAATCTCTAGGGCATTTCGAAAGACCACTTGGATGATATAAAATCGAGAAATGCCTTCTTGCCTCCTCATCTTTGACTTTGTAGTTCTGATAGCAGGATTGGGGATTTCCTTCACTTCTAGGCAGTCTGGTTCTGCCTCTTTGGTGGAGTTCTCGGTGTTCTGCAGCACCCCATTGACAATTGTGTTCTTGATTTTCTTACTGTCCTCACGCTTCATTGAATCCTGGTCCCTCTCCAAGGTGAGGAAGACAGTGGAGTACCTCCGTTCCCTCTGCTTAGCAGACTGGTGAACGGAGTACGTTATGAAGCAGAGGCTGGGGGTGCACACCATGATGATCTGGAACACCCAGTACCTTATGTGAGAAATAGGGAACGCCTGGTCGTAACACGCCTGGTTGCAGCCTGGCTGCAGCGTGTTGCAGACAAACATGGTCTGCTCGTCATCGTACACCGTCTCCCCTACAATGGCCACGATGAGGATCCTGAAGATCACCACCACGGTCAGCAGGATCCTGCAACAGAGAAGCCCGTCAGCGCGCGCCGCCGCCGCCGCTGCCGCGCGCTCGGGAGCTGTCCGGTGCTGACCGGGGCCCCGCCGCGCACCGCCCGCAAGCCCGCCTCCCNCTCGGCACCGGCCACCGCCGCTTGCCATCGCCGCCCGGCGCACCCCGCGCAGGAGGCGCGCAACCTTCGCGGCACTGCCTCGGCGTGGCCATGCGACCCCCCCTCGGTCAAACGCTTCGGGCGACGGTCAGCGCTGCCCCCCGGCCGGACCTTCCTTTGGAGAAAAAGCAACCGCACGGAGCCCCCGAAAGCACGGGGCTGCTCTGGCCGCGGGACCCCGGTGGCGGCGGAGTCTCCCCGATCGCCGCCTGCTGCCCCCCGGCTCCTCCGGGACAAGGACGGCGGCGTTTGCGGTGTCCGCACGCCCCAGTGATCTGTGCCACTCGCGCACACACACATACACACACAGACGCACCCAAGGCACACACCGCAAGTGCACCGAGCGAAGGGTGCTCCGCATGGCCGGCACCCGCCGTGTGCCGCCGACCCGTTCGGACAGAAGGGGACCCCGCTCCCTGGCTTCCCCCCATGTCTCCCCCGCAGTCCTTACCTCCCTATCATAGTAGAATGCTGCTGCACGGCAGCTTCCAGTAGCCTCTCTAGAATAGTCCATTCCCCCATCGCTGTTCATCCGGAGACAAAGACTTTGGCAAGCGGAGGGGATCTCTGCACTTCTTCCTTCCTTCTCACCTTCCCCCCCTCCCCCTTTATTTTTTTTTTTCAGGGGGAGGGAAACAAACAAAAGAGCAACCCCTCTCCAGCTCTCGCAGCTTAAGTGGCGGGAAGGCGGCCGGAGATAGAGGCCCTGCCGAGGACTCCCGGCTCAGCTGGGCTGGGCTGGGCTGGGCTGGGTCGGGATGGGCTGGGCTGAGTTCGGGGCCCCGCGGCGGCCGCCACCGGCCCGGCCCGGCCCGGCCCGCTCGGCTCTTGGCGCGGCGCGGAGGGAGGAAGGTTAGCGGAGGGAGGAAGGTTGGCTTTTAATGTCTCGCTGTCTCTAATCTGCCTTTAAGTAGTCTCCGCTTGCGTCACTGACAGGTTGGTGGAGAGAGGCCAAAAGCAGGGCTCGGATTTTCTCATTTTTATTATTCCGGTGAATATAAATAAATAAATGCAGTAAAACAAATGAAATAAATAAATGAGGAGGAGGAGGAGAAGAAAGGGCGGAGGAATAGCTGCCCCAGCCGGCACAAAGCTCGTTGTGCAGCCCAGTGCCCCCTTTCAGGAGCACCCCGCTCGGGCACCTGCTGCCCATCGCGGCCCCCCGGCCCGGCCCCGCCCGGCCCTCGCGGGAGAGGAGCAGCCCCGCCGGGGAACGGCCGCTGCCCCTCTGCCGCTGGTTTGAGAAGCTGCTCCAGGGCGTGACCGTGACACCGCGGCCCCCCCCAGCCACCAACGCTCGGCTGCCGAGGGCATTCCCAGGGGCGGCGAGGTTTTGCTGCTCTGCCGAAGACCGGCTGTGTTTTCTGCCGCTCACAGAACAGTAGTGTTACACAGCACTAACCTTATGTGTTAGAACTGCTTGCCCTTGGAAGAGATTGTACTTAAAATTGCATCTTTATTTTCCCCCGATTACAGATATAAGAATCACTAGGGAGAAATGAAAAATATATATATAGCCATTTCAGATAATTCTGAAACTCAAATTGGATTTATGGTAGGAAGGGCACCAAGCCTTCACACAAAACATCTCTAAACAGCACAAGAATAAAGTGCCTTTAATAAATCCCTGCATTATAATCAGTCCGCATATTTTATTCCCATAAACTCCTAGAGAGTGTTTAAATTTTTTTTTATTTTACAGATATCCCTAGAGACTGCACCTGAAACACCACCAAACTATTCCGCACAAAACATTGGCACCAATTGGAATCAAAGGTTTTACTGTTCTCTGGTGGAGAAGAGTAAAATGTATTCTGTGTATTTCCATAAAGATCAAGCATATTTTCATACCTGCTCTTCTTTTTGCTCAACTAGTCTCATTAAAAAGCAACACAAGAAAAATGCTAGTCAGTCTGATCATAATGCTCGGTAAAATCAAACCCTTCTCAGAACTGCTCAGGCCATTGTAAATGGTGTAGTCCTGTGTTTTATTTGCAGCTCTTTCATGAGCTAATTCTGGTTTGTATTAATTATGTTGTGTTTTCTGAATAGAAGGGACCAAGCTGTGTGGAAGACATCTGTGTGTTTTGGACCCTCAAGGTTTCTTGTCTTTTCATTTGGATTGTGCAGGTGGTCTCTGATTCACATGATATTGAGTCAGTTGCCTGATTGGATCCCCAAATCTTTGAAGTAGGAAAGTTTCAAATAAGAGAAGATCAGTGAATATCTCTGTTTACACAGAAATTCATGGATTTTTCTTCTCTCTCAAGCAAGTCTGTGAAGAAGCACTCAATAATGTGGGTTGTTTCCTTCCCACACTGTTGCGAATTACTGGGAAGACTGAATAATCACTATTTTTCCTTAAAATCTGACTGCATTTTTCTCAAAAGCTGGTTCTCACAATTCTTGCATTTTTTTTTTGCATGTAGTTTGCAAAACCTGCTGCTCTAGCAACACCATAACTAAAAAGAAGAGGTTATTTATTTGGTTTTACGGGGACTGTAGTGTCTATCCAACTACCCTGACAACTGAGCATCTCATATGGACCCCAAAGTATCTGTCTGTAGATGGGTCTGAAAATGAGAGAAATCAAAGCAGTGAAGGAAGCAGTAATGCATGTGCAGAAGGAGCGAGGGCAGGGAATATGCTAAGAAGCTAATGATGATAATCCTATTTAGCAAAACAAACAGAGAGGGAAAGCCCATGATTGAAACTACTGAAAAGATCAGAAGAGATTTTGGTTCATAGACAAATATAAGAATTTTGACAAAGGAAAAACTGTTCTCTAGCACTTGGATAGCAAACACACTTATCAGAGCTTTTAGGACTGGTAAATAAAAAGGAATTAAATTCTGATCATATCAAACACTGTCCAATTAATGAACAGTTAGTCAAGTGTTTGCTATGTGTGATGAGTTCTACTTACTACTGACTGCCCAGCTGTGGAGACATGGAGGTGAAATATCATAAATGAATGCTACAAACATGTAAGCACTGTTATGAAATTGCTTTTGATTTAAATAGGGTTTAAAGTTAAATACTTTGAAACCTCCTCTTACAGCAGTTGCATCTCATTCCAAAACAGCTGACCTCTCTTTTTTTAACAGTTAACCTCATATGCCACTCCCTCAAACCTTATTCACATGCAGGATACTTGGCCTTAGGGTTGAGAAAGTTTACTGAGCTTCAGACCTTATTGAGTTTGGGAAAAAAAAAAAATCAGTGTGAAAGTCTCTTTCATGATGCTAACATATATTTCAAGTGACCATGAAACTCAGAGGAGTTTGATATATCTCAAACTTACATTTGCAGTTTCTGGAACTATGAATTGCTGTCCTTAATTTGAACCCTGACTTATTGTCAAAATAGAAGTATTAAAAATCAACATAATGTTCTCTGAGTGTTTACTGCAACAATGGAAGTGTATGAGGAATTAAATTACTTGCATTGCTATCACCCATTACGTGCATAACTGCAACCTGAGGACTTACCTGACAAATTGTGTAAAACACAAAGTGCTCAGACTGTGTATAGTCGTGCTTGTAAGAGAGAGTTGTAGACATAAGATTTTCAGCTTCTAAAGGTTCGTCTTAGGTTTTACACCATTCCCCTGAATACTTCAGCCTACGGTAAAGCCAGAATTTGCAGAGCAGCAGGCTGCCAAGGGTGCTGTGGATGTATATCGCACAGTGTGTGGTATTCACATTAGAAAATCATGCCTGCATTTCATTCTCAAGCATTCAGGATTATCAAAGCTTTATGTCTCCCAGATTACAAAGAACCATTTCCTAATGAAGTAGGAATACCAGTTTACAGCAGGGCCAAGCCTGTCTTTTTCAATATTTTTATCAGATGCATATAAAGGAAACAAAATCGGCTTCCCGCTCCATGCATAGGCATTTGGGTGGGAGGGTGTATTTTTTGTTTGTTTGTTTTGGTTTGCATTCAAAGAGAATGAGTATTCCTCTACAGACAAAATTCAGTATACACTCTGTTGCTACTACTTAGAGTTCAAACAAGCTTTGCAAAGAGAAAACCTCAGAGCCTGCTTGTGTTCAAAGATTCCACTGCTGCAATATTAATTCATGATAAAATAATATAGATTAAGTTGATCTTGGATTAGGTCTGAAGAATGAGACTATATGTGTCCTTAGTTTGATGCCAAACGGAGGTTAATCTGTCTCTAAGAAGCTGTAGGCCAGATTCTCTCTGAGAAATCCAGCCCTTTTGCCCTGATCTGGTTTTGTAAAGGGTCCAGAGAGCAGTCAAATCTCGCAGGCTTCCCATTTGCAAGTACAGAGCGGATCAGACTGGGAGCAGACCCGACACATTTGGCTCTGCTGGCAGACCTCCTGCAGCCTGGACATGCACGACACGACTGGGCAGGATGAAGAAGCCACATGGCTAGTGCCATACCTGCTGTCCATGTGCTAAACAATGGTATTCCCCTGCTTTGTTATTTTCTACGCTGAGGTTTACTAATGCAAAAACACAACCAGATCATACACAAGCCTTCCCCACATACTACCTCCTTTTAGTTATACATTCATCCTAAATTTATTTCAAAGATTTTATCTTAAAATAAAAGTACATATTTTTAGTGCTATCCCAACAACCTTCCTTGACAATGTCTTTTTGCAGTTGTTCACAGTGGATCCATAATTGCAGCAAATAAGTAAATCTCATATTTAGATTCCAAAACTGCATGAAAAATGACTGTATTTCATTATTATATTCCAAACTACTCTTTCCACCAACTGCAGCAAACCAGGAGTAAAGAAGGACCATTTAATTAAAAAATTGTAAGCTATTACTAAAGAAAATACTGGGTTTTTCTTCTAGAAGTTTTTATGAAACATGTTGGCCATATCTGCTTTGTGACTGCATTTCCTAGCTAGTATCACGATAGGGAGATTTTACTGTTACTTTCATAAAGCAACAGTACTTTCTTTAGAAGACTGATCAGTTCTTCCTTTCTGATAGTATTTGGTGCAGTCCATGAAATCTAAGTCATTAGCTACTAAACTGACAATGCCTTTTTAAGACCTCTCATAGCCATCTGCTATGCTCTGTTTTCATTTGGTGCCATGTGTGTATTAATGAAATTATTGCATCAGATTATATCTTTTATTCATAAAATCATCTAGGTCATCTGTTTCCACCTACATTTTCTCTCTCATTAAAATGAGCATTTGTGCATATATTCTCCCCCACTGTATGAGTACAATCCTATCTGCAGTCAGCTGCTATGTGCATCTTAATAAGATATCTCTCTCTGTTTTTTTCTCAAATGAAATTCCTTCAAAAGACAACTGTAGTGTTCCACACCACAGAAAGTGTATTTTTCCTACAGTTTGAAAAGTAAAGACTTCACAAAAGGTACGAGATCTGGATGTACTAATGACCTCAGTCCTCCAGAAGAGAAAGCAGCATTTCAAGAACACTGTCATTTTTCTGCCAAGAAACGGGTAGCACACTCTTCACATTTGGGCAACGGTGTTTGTGTCAAAGCTGCCATTTGCAGAGCAAGCACTTGTGCTCCTTGTTGTGAGGCTGGAATGCAGCCTGCATTCATACGCCTCATGCTTGAGAACAGGAAGGTGTCGAGGGCACAGAATTCAGGGCTTTCTGTAATGCATGAGCAGACAAAATACTCAGTTATCCTAATACTCACATTAATACTCTCTTATGCATCAGAGGTCCATATCTACAACTGAAGATTGCTGTAAATGGAAAGCTCTTCAGAAAAATCAATGAATGTTATCAGTAAAGAAGGAATAAACCTACGAATATTCACAGAATCACAGAATCACAGAATCACAGAATGTTAGGGACTGGAAGGGACCTCGAAAGATCATCTAGTCCAATCCCCCTGCCAGAGCAGGAACACCTAGATCAGATCGCACAGGAACGCATCCAGGCAGGTTTTGAATGTCTCCAGAGAAGGAGACTCCACAACCTCTCTGGGCAGCCTGTTCCAGTGCTCGGTCACCCTCACTGTAAAGAAGTTTTTTCTCATGTTCAAGTGGAACCTCCTATGTTCCAGCTTGAACCCATTGCCCCTTGTCCTATCACTGGATGTCACAGAGAAGAGCCTGGCTCCATCCTCCTGACACTCACCCTTCACAAGCTTTTAAAGTGAGGGCTTGTAAGTCATGCTGAATTTCCATAACTATTCTTGCCAGTCGGGTTAGCACAATAAATATACATGAGGGGGGCAGGTATTAAGTAAATATCCCACAATGTTCTGCACTGAGAGAATTTAAAGTATCTAGATGTAACTGCTTTAACTAGAAAGCAAATTTTGAGGATCTTGCTTTTTTAGTTACAGAATATTTTATTCCCTGACAGACAAAATCACTCAAGTTTCATGGGGTCTTCTCAGCTGTCCTTGAGGACCTTCTCATGCACAAATTAACTGCTCAAATCAATTTCCTTGGACATAATTTGGACCTATGTACTGAATCACAGTTGCATATAGTTCTGGCATGTATACAGCTCCCAGTGCAGCAGGGTCTGCACTTCTTGCAAACTCCTGAAAGTAAACTCCTGAGAGTTAATTCCAATGTACAGGCTGCAGCTAGAAGGAAAACTTCACTGAATCAAATCCTTATGAACTGACAGGCTATGGAGAGAACTGCAAAAGAAGTAAAATATTCCAGGGTCCAGATCATCTGCTGACAGTCCCCTTATTTTCCCCTCTGTCTTCCACAGGTCTCAACAGAGCACTCACATTGTGCTAAAGCACCCATTAATGCAGCTTCATGGACTATGATGGCTTAAGTGTAAATTGTGAGCAAATCTCACATAGATTCCCATTATAGTCTGCTTTAAGGTTCCATACTCACTAAAGAGCCTTTCAAAAATACCTTGGACATGGAAGAGTATGAAAGATTCCATATAATCAGATTTTGTACACATTGTAAGGATACAAAAAAAATATGCACATACTAACACAATAATAAATTCAAAATATGCACATACTAACACAAAAATATGCACATACTAACACAATAATAAATTCAATATGGGAGTGAAAATTATTTTTCACTCATGAACAATTAATTTTTTTTTCCTAGAGTCTATTCTTTCAAAGGTAGGTATTACAAAAGATATGCAGCTCTACGTAACAGTAGGGCATTATGGTAAATTACCAGCCAATTGTACAGACACTGTGTCAGAACCAATACATAGTGTTGGCGACATTCAGCATGGCAAACCTTATTTTCCTCTTTTCCTGACAAATCAAAAGGAGCTACAAATTGTAATCCAAAGAAACTTAATTGAATTTAATGATAGTACTTTAAAAAACTATATATATCATAATATCTCCATCCTATGGAAGTCAATTTTCGTGGTACTAACGGTAATTCCCACTGATCTTAGTGGAACCAGATTTTAAAATCCCTTAAGATCTAATTTACACCAGAACATTTTTAAATCTTTAAATAAGAGTACAAATTATGAGAAAGTTAACGAGCGCTTCAGAATACCCAGAACAGCAAAAAATAAGACCAAATAATACAAATAGAGTCCTCTATATTGGAACTCTAAGCAGCTTTTTGATACTTCTCATATTCCACAAGAATAAAAATATTTATGAGAAATCATGCTTCAGTATTTCGGTACGAATGCATTACATCAAGCATTTTTTTCAGACCTGCTGCTTTGCTTTGCCTTGTCTACATTTGTCTTCATCCAAATGCTGAATCTCTATGCTCCTAGCTGCTTTCAGTTCAGTGATGTGGTTTACGGCAGAGTTGCTTTCCTTTGTTTTGATTGTTACACCACCATATGTCTTCAGTATTCCCGGTGCCCCTCACTCTCATCCTCTCCCTCCTCGTCTCACCAGTCTCTGAAGGGAATTCACATTACATTAAAGCATCCCTTCAGAGGCCAGGCTGAAACAATCCTTTGAAATAACTAGGGCAGTCAAATGATTGATTTGAAAGTAAGCTATGACTGTGAATGGGAGTGAAAAGCAGGAGCTCAGTAAGAAATGAGGAGGGTTTCTGTCCTTCTGTTGGCCAAAGATTCCACAGTTACAATAAAAATGGGTGAAATATATTTGATATGAAATTCATACAGATATATAAGGTATAAATGCATACACACCTAATGTGTGTGTGCACAAATGCGTGTACTTATGTGTGTTTTATCATTAGTGTCTATTTGCATGACAGACTGCAAAAAGAAATATGAAATTATGCTTAATAGAGAATTCCATAGGAACTCCTATCTTCTAGGAATCCTATTCTACAAGACTATTGAGGTGATTTAAGTGGCTTGTGTAGGGAGAATATATTTAAATTCCACATGATTTTAGACTTTGTACCGGGTAAGGCCCTAGGCAAAAGCAAGAGAGTTATCTATCTACTGACATTAATACATGTGGATCAAGAATATGCAGTAGTGGGTTTGAGAGAACAATCTGACACATTTTGTAGAGTTTATGAAATATAAAAAGTGAAATAAAGTTTTGTAAATGTTCAACAGTGTCAATTTTTTAGTCTAGAATCTTTACTCCACTCTATAGATCTACACACTTTCATTGGAAAATATTGATTCATAGTCCCAGAATAGTTTCCCAGACCCATCTCAAGTATGCACATCTGGAGTTTCACAGGTGGTGATTTAAACTGGCATTTTTGTGAGATCCACAACTGTTATTAATAAACAGCATCTGCTCAGTGCTGCAGAAAGTGCTTTGTTTTCAGAACATCGTTTGTTAATCTTTCCTAAACAAAAAGTTTTCCAGGATGAACATTTGATTTAATTTTTGTAATGTTTCTGTTCCAAAACAGAGCAAAATCAAATTTGGAATATCAACATTTTCTACTAATCAAAACCCTGAGTTTTAAAAAGTTGTGGTTACAGTACTCAAATTCTTTTATCCCACAGAAAATCAAAGTGGTTACCTATCGATTTCACAAAAAAAAATAATGTTGTGAAATACTCAATTCATAACTACATTTTCCTGAATCTATTAGAGACAATGTATTTTTGACTATGCTGCAGGAAAAAATTTGTGACACAGCAAGAGAAAAAGTTAAATTCAATCATTCATAAAACATTGTAGATCACCTACAATTGTGCATTATTTCTTTCTGTGCTCTTAAGAAAAAGAAAACATTTTGCATACTGTTGCTTAGGTACTGGAAGTTACAGTTTATTTTTCTAGATAACAGTGAAACCCACATAATTTCTCACATGGGTCAGAGCTGCTCAAGGGCTGCGTTAATTTACACACATGTTATGCAAACCTGTCCTCGTTTTAACCAGATATTTACTTTGCATTTTAGATTTAGGAACTCTGCTTTGTAGCAGTTTGCAACCTCTTTCACACTTTCCTGTCAGAAAGTGGGGACTGTCTTCCTGTGAGAAACGTAACCGAACTATCAGTGGGGAAGAAAAAAAAAAGGAAAAATAATTTTCATGGTACCTTGCTCCACAATTTCCTTAATCTAAAGCGTGTCTGTCCAACTGAGTGGGAGACAGCATGGAAAGATGAACCTTTACCCTGCCCACATGTTTTTTACAGCATTCCCAGGAGGTGTAGGGGCCTGCCATGGGCAGGCTGGTTCCCACTAACAGCAGCACCAAGCGGCAGTTTGAGCTGTCCCTGGGCACCTTTTCTGCTAGTGCTCACCCAGCTCTACACCCAGCCAAGGATGACAGGGAAACCAAAGGGCTCCATTACCACCTCTTGCCAGGCTGAACACCTAATACACACCCTGAACTGTGGAATTTGCCATTTAAAATGTTCATCAATTGAACTTCAAAGGCTACATCACAGCGAAAACAGTGTCATATATTTACACTTACATGCAAGTGGGTAAATATTTTATGTGTACAATTTTATCAAATATTACTTTGTATCAATTCAGATTCACTGCAAATACTACATTGGTTTTTTATCTACATTTGCTGGTTTTCAGATTGTGTCTGTAGCTGCTGGACACACAATAACCAAAATACAGAATTTTATTTTCTTCAGTCATACCTCCAGAATATCTCAATTCTGCACAAAACTTCCTCGGAGCAAACTCACTCAGAGGACCAAAGTGTGCAAACCAAAGAGGACATCATACCTTCTGACATAGGACAGTAAGCTTCCCTTTCCCTATCTGGTTTTATTGTTGTTTTCCTTCTTCAGCACAGAGCCACAATGAAATTCAGGCTTCCCTGTGGAAAGTTCTAAGAACAAGTCTATAAAGAACTTGTCTCATCCCAGAGGCTTCACTCTGCACTAAAAAAAAAAAAAAAAAGGGGGGGGTTACAGTGAATCAACAGAACAGAAGGACCAGGGCTTCTAAGCTTTAGATTCAACAAAGATTTTCACACCGTTAAAATAGATCAAAATTACACATGCGCACAGTGCATTTTCAGACAGGAATTTCAAGGCTGCACACTGAGACGCACCTATACAGTGTTTTCTCAAAATCAGACTTTTTCTGATGTTGAAGAACAGAAATCAGTAGATTTCCAGATTTCACAATATAAGTATATCCAATACTATAGTTTCACTAGAAAAAAAAACATGCAAATGACTTGAAATATTTGCTGATAAACACTTAAAAAATAATTCAATAAGGAATATGTCAAAAAGACATGGATAAATTATTGATCTGATTTGTTCCATTAGTGTTGTTTCATTCATTTAATTATTTCATATGTTTCCTTAGAGCAGAGGATCTGCTTTGGGGCAGAATTTGTATCATAAAGAGAAAAGGCTTAGAAGAAAGGTAGTGCAGTGGAGAGAGAAAAGATACCCAAGCCCCCACAGGGCTTTAATAGATATTTGTGAAGCATATTTAGTTTAATTACAGCAACTAGTTATCAAAGTCCAGTGCCATGCTACCTGAAATGTCAGTGCAAACTGTTCCTTGGTCTTGAAGGTGGCATGTACAGCAAAAATGAACGTGTGAAATCCAAAAGTGAGTGCCACAAAGACAAACAAGGCATGAGAGAAAACATGAGCTCAAACATAGATCAATTAGTCCAAAGAGCACCAACTAGACAGGTGCATGAGTCATGCACACTGTGCACACAGAGCTCCTGTTGAATGGAAAATACACTGAACACAGCATGTTTCAGCATGAAAGACAATGTGGCCAACAAGCTAAATTCAACTAGGTGGCAAGCCTCCAACCTGTGCCATGGTCCTCAAGCAGAGACTGAGTTTCCCCTTCCATAAAGTCTCTCCTCTTGTGATTAACCCTTCCCAACAATGTGGTTTTCTTCAGTTTTTAAAATGACTTTGGAAAAAGAAGGTACAATGTAAAGGAAGAGGTTTTTGATGTGATAAATAAGATCTATACTTTCTTTTCACTGGGAGGGTTGGTCAGAGAAATATATCAAATGGATATATCAAAATAATTCAATAAAAGATATTTAATTGTTCTTTTCTGTGGCAGCAGAAAAAAACAATCTTTCCAGAACTAGGAAGTGCCAATATACTTGCATCACAGAGCAGTGACGATTGTCCTGCAGAGAGGGTATGACCTATCGCAGCTGGCTCTGGAACACATCAAGCACACTGCTACAATGGCTATGAATAACTTGTTAAAATATTTTTATTAAATTAATGTGTAAATAGGAAAACTGAATTATCATATACATAGAAAAGGCAAAGTTAAAGGAGTACTTCACTCAAAGTCTAAGTGATCTTCTGTGACTGCATAGCATTGCATTCTTACTTAAGGGAACACAAAAGTGTTTCTTTATGTTTGATATTTATTATGACAGTCATCTTCTCAGAAGTCAAAGAGTACATTCAGAGATACACAGCTGCTTTTAAGGCACAAAACCTCCAGCATTTTGGTGGGCATAATAAACAATTCAAAAGTTGCACAACCAGCATTTAAGTTCAATCACAGTGCCTGCAGCAAGTTGCACTAGAATATGGCCCAAGACACGCAATTTTAAAGATCTACACTAAGTATCCTTTCACAAAGACAAACTTAAAACATCTCCACCTTACTCTTTTCAGACACTATAGTCAATGGTTAATTAGAAGCATGCATGGGAGATTTAGAGCATGGGAAGAAACCTATTTAGCAAAAACAGCCTTACCTTTGTCTACTTTAGACAGTCCTACTAGTATCACTGGTTTCAAAACAAGAGCAATGTTCTGATTTCTCTTAGGTGAGAATTTGGACCTTTTCTTTTTTATGTCTCTAACAATACAGTGCAGCATTTTTGTTCTACATTTGAGTATATTTGAAGTTCTAGTCTTCCAAAATAATACTCATGAAAGGAAAACACATTCCACTCTTCAGGAGATATTTAGGGAGGTCAACTTACCTATGAATTGGGTAAAATTTGAATTATTATACAAATGACTGAAGTTGGATACAGTGCCCTCTTTCCCTAGCATGCTTCACTCCATTGCTTTCACCAGGCAAATTGTATTTGTGGAAAGAGCAGGGAGTTTGGGGGAGAACACATGACAAATGCATGTGAAGAGTTCATGCCAAGGACTGACAGCAGGACTGACTTGTAACACACAGGTTTTGTTGATAGCCCAGGAATTTCATTATATACTCTTCAGTGACATCTGCTGTAATCAGATGCATTCAGAAACTTAAGAGATAATCAAACAGGCAGTCTCAACAGATCCATGGCAGGGAAATTATCTGACTCTAGGCTTAGGTCTGTCCTTCAAGGGTAGAATCCCCTTAAGGGATCAAGTGCACATCATGTCAAAGACAAAGAACGTGGTCACAACTATGGCCACATTCTTTCAACTTTTTGTTTCACTTTATTAAGCTGTAGCAAAATACCCCTTAGACAACTTAATACCTATGAGAATTGGTGCTTTAGCACCACAGCACCTCCTCCAGTCATCCAGGCACAGAACTGCATCTGGGATAACATTTGAGCTGTCCACTCCGTGTTCACCCTGTGAACCTGGAGAAGTCAAGAAACAATATTCACCCAAGGTACAAATGGAATTTTGGTGCCTAGACTCCAAAACCCCAACACTGTAAGAAAATGGCAAAGCCTTTATTAAAGTTGTTTTATTAGGCAAAGAAAAAAATAGTTCCATTATGCACTTTGTTATCTTAATGCCTCTTTTGCAGTTATTGCAAAGCAAATAATGACCATTTTCCTGTGTGACTTAGAGTAAGTGTACAATGTGATTGATTATGTCCATTCTGTCCTCCAGGATTTAAACAGAGCTCTAGAGCTGTTAAATTATGCCCTAGAGAACAACTTTCTACTTGAAAAGCCATTTTTTCCAACAAGACTTGCACAGTGGGTTATTTGCCACAAGATACATGGCATATTTCCCAATGGAACATTTCCTAACCTTCCTGTACTGGACAGACTCCATTTTGTCTGTGTGAACAGTATGCCATGATCTGGGTTTTGTTAGCTTTAGGACATCCAAACTCTGATAGGGTCTCCGTTGCTCTGGAGTCTACAGACAGGCAGGCAGAAATATTTCCTATTCAAATTATCTTTTTTTCTGCTACTGAGAAAATCCTAGCCAATAGCACCTGTAATGAATTTCCAGAACATAGAGCACTATAGGTTTAGCAAAGCACCGCCAACAGTTTGCTGGTTTTTGCACAGCACTATTTATCTGTTCTGTGGTATTTGTGGCATTCTCTATACTTAGACTGGCAAATGCCACAAATACCGTGATATATTTAACCACTGTGAGTGATAAATGTCAAGCTTTTAATAGCACCCACTGTCTCTCTATCACCACACAACCCTATTTGGAGATTGTACAATAACCATCTCTGTATTATTCCTTATAAAATAAATATTTTTTTAGCATTTTAAATGGCAATATATTTGCTTTGTATAATATGTATGGACAAAATGAGCAAAGGAACCCTTTGTAAGTCTTTTGGCAGAAGGAAGAGCCTGAAGGATATTATTCCTGATAATTTCATATGCTGTTTATTCACAAAAATAAGGTAGTGTCCTATTTCTGTTAGGTGCCCCACAATGGGCAGAATTCATAGTCTCAGCTGAAAAGAAAGGGCAGAAACAAATTTGTCCACCCAGTTGATGGCAACAGCTGATGTTATGTTTGATCAGAAGGCAAAAGTCTACAAATTATTGCTGTAGCCATTAAAATACAGGTTGTGACACCAGACATTGCAAACTTGTTCTCTACGTGACTTTGGGCACTTTTTACACTTTCAGCAGTATGTGGTGCATTCAGGCTACATCTGAAGAACATACCTCTGTGGCACTTTGACTGGGAGCTGTAAGAAGGAAAGAGTATTTCAGATTATCACTAAAAACACTTCAGCTCTGATCTTTTCTTAAAATTTCAAAAAGTTCAGAGGTTTTCACTTGAGCAGAAAATTGAATCAGGAACTAACCTCTGTCTTGGGAACCAGGCTACAAAATGGCCACAGTTTTGTCTAAGTCAAATATCTCTGTGTTGTTTCTAACATGAAATATTTGTCCTTCCAGCTTCAACTATGTTGATTTATTTAGGGAGGTACTTATAAGCTATGTCATACAAACGTGGTCTCTGAAACTTGTTACCAAGTCAGGGATGCTCTTCCGTTGCAAACCTAAAGAGAAGACCTAGGGGAAATGTTTGTATGCATATATATCTGTATACACATATATTTATAAATATATCTATAAAAATATATATGTATTATTAAAGCAAACATTTTGGAGAACCCAGAAACAAATGCAAGAGTCACTATCACCACCAACAACATAATCACTCATTTTCCTATGTACAGGGAAGATACCAGCTCCATGTAAGGCTCTTTCAAAGTCCATTTGATTCAGCTGCCGAAATATAAGGGCAAAAGATCCAAAGCTACTGCATCACTGCAGTTTGTCTGGTTGCCATACAGAGCTGAGCTGCACAAGAGAGCTTCAATTCAATTAAAAATAAATCCAAAATAATTTCCACACCAGGCCTAAGACCATTTTTGTAAACCTGTAAATCACATATTAAAGATTTTGTCACATATTAAAGGCTTTGGTTTTTACACTACTATACACTGTATTGCAATGTAAAAGTGCAATTGGGCATTTTGTAGCATGTTATAATTGATTGTGACATTTAGCAAGCCATAATATACATTGAATACCTACTATATGTTCATTTCTGAAAATATATAGGTGTTTTTTAAAATATGGATCACAGAAATCATGACACATTTGTAAGAACAAAACCACAGGTTGTATTTTCCACAAGTCACATTTCTACATATGCAAACAGGCTGTCTGCTATGGGTTCTGTGTTTCAATTATGAATGAAACAGTATGGTAATAAAGTCAAATTCACAACCAATGATGAATTAGTAACTCAATTGATTAATTAAATTAATTTTTATAATGTTACTCAAATTGTCAAACTAATTAATCAGATAATGAAGTCAGAAGTTTAGCACAAGATAGGTGTTTTCTGTTTAGCCTGTAAAAGAAGACTGAGTAGGAGATGATTCCCTTTAAACTTTTACCTGAAGTAAAGATACACTCACAGAAATGGCCTTTAACTGGTGGAGAACAATGTTTTCTGTAGGTGGTGTTCCTCAACAAGGAAGGATCTCCCAGTTTAGGTGCTAAATTCAACACATAATTCATGCTAAAGAGGTAAAGACTGAAGTGCTTCTTTTCTTATGACTTGTTCAGTGGTTTGTTTTTGAAATCTGCTGAGATTTCAACTTCTGCGAGTTCTTCTCCCCTCTGGCTTACCAGAGAATCAGAGCATTGCAAAAACACACACATAGAATTAACTTTAAAACATTTTTAGTAATCACAAATATTTAGTTACTAAAAAGACCCAAGGTGGACAGTTTTCTTGCTTAAGATTAATGTTTCTTACTCTGTTTGGGTTTGGTTTGGGTTTTTTTAAAATATAAAATAGAGACAGCTTTTGAAGACAGAAGCCTGTGTCCTGAAAACAGTTCATATAAAATTTAAAAATGAAGAATTAGCATGAAATTCAGTGTCAAAACTCACCTATTACATAAACATGAGGATATGGCTTGAATTCCCTAAACATCTTTTTTCCTTGATAGCAGCTACTCTAAAATCCCTGTGCTTCTGGATGCTGTGGAAGATCTCCCCACCTCAACTGGCCGAGCAATATGTGCCTCCTAGACCCGTTCCTCCCCAAAACAAAATGAAGTAGGTTCTTCCCCTGCTTACTTTCCTGTCTCAGCTGAGGCAGGCACAGCCAGCTACAGAGGCTGGGGGAGAGGTAGGAATACGTGGCAGGAGCTGCTGTGCAGCTACAGCCTCCTATTTCCACTCTCTCCAGAAGAGCTGGAGTTGCAGGCCCTCTCTAACGCCCTCGATTTCCCTTCTAGCATCACCTTTTCGCAAAAGCATGCCCAGAAGCCACCCCTATATTTGGTAGACGTCAGATATACTGCATTTTGTGAATTATTTCTTGATAATGAGGAATAAGATTGACATCAGTTATATTAGCTGTTGCTAATGCCTGCTAAATTAATTTCACCCAACATTATTCACACAGAGCAGTCTAATCACAAATTAAATCCATCTTTTAATTTTATATCAGCATAATAATATTTTTCCAGTAATTAACATTTCTGTATGCTGAGTTTGCCAGTTTCAGCAATCACAATAGTCCCCAGGAGAAAAAGCAAAGGTAATTGGTAGTATGTTAACTGCCTGAATTGCTTCTTTCTTGAGTATAATGAGGGAGATTTACTAATCACTCAATTCTATAAATAATTTTTCTCCCTTTTTCTTGTGTCTTGATAATGACAGAGGCATCTGTAACAGTATGCTTCAGAGTGGGTCTGGGTTCAGCTGATACCAGAAGAAGGCAAAAATTTCCTCCTGGGCCTCGTATTCAGTTTACTCAACCAAAAGATAAGAGGTTTTCTTTTTTTTCTATTATCGTGTTGTTATTGTAGACTAGTCCAACTGTCACATATATTTAGCGTCACCTAATGTTTTTAAGTGTAAAATCCTCTTATTCTACATTAAAAAAGTTATCACTGTCCAGAATTCAATTATTCAAGCTAAAAATTTTCATATTAGTGGTTTCCCGCAGGCTTACTTTTTTAAAGCTTTAGCTAAAAGAGCCTTTTTAGAGATTAGTGCAAAGTAGACAACTCTAGCAAATTTATGACTGTCCTACCAAATTTTGAAGGAACTTTGAAGCACTAACAAGTGAATTCTGAAATATCTCCTTATTTCCTGTCAAAAAATCTATCTTTTAGAGCAGAATCACAGGATTTTCAGACTCTTAGCACATACTTCGTATAGATATTACAAGCTTTCTGCTCTGATCATAACCCTATCCCTCAGTACTCCTTAAGTGCCAACATGTTCTTCAATCTACAAGGAAAGTTTTCTGTGAGATCTGTGGGTCAGGCAACAGTGGTAACACCACAATATCCTTCAGTCAAAAGCAGAACTACTGGTCTGTGCTGCTCTGGCTACCAGAACAGACTATAAGATTTTGTCTAAGCTTCTACTGATGTGTATTAGTATTTAAGACTTTTTAACCCTTATTACTGAATAAACCCTCTTTTTGTACCTTAAAAATCACATCAGTGATTGAAGTGTCCTTCTTTCATCCAAAGAGAATCTCATCAAGACAGTGAAGGTTAGCTGTGATCCTTTAGTCTCAAAATTTATGTCCATGTCCTCATTAACTGAGGTGAAAACTGATGATCACAGCAGGGTCTGAGTACAGCTGTTTTTTTAATTTGCCCTTTTCAAGGAAACTATCTGCAGTAGTTTTACTGGTTACCATATAGGTACTCTGTAGTTAATTTCTGTATCCCATTCCGCTGTCCTCATTTGCCATAAAAAATGTATACGGCTGTAATTAAGGCTTGTAAAATGTAAAAGGATGGTAAACTTTAACTGTCGCATCTCTTATCAGTGTTTTGAACCCTAGCTTATGTGACTTAACATTCAAATTCCTCTCAATCAAATTGATCAGTTGCATTATCCATATTTAAAGGATCTAATTTTGCTTCCATAAGTATTTATCATAGTTCCCATCCCACTGAATTATTAAAGTTTTCAGTGCACTGAGCATGAATATGTATTTTTCAGTGGCAAAATATGAGGTTATTGCATTAAAACTGAATACATCTGGAAACATGTTACAAGAAGAGAAAAAGAGTAAAGTATTGCTACTTTTTAGATATATCCTACATACATGCAGGCGTATCCTGTTTTACACAATCCTTGCTGCTCATATCAGTTTCTATAAACTGTGAATTACAATCCCAAAAATGTCTATGGAAGGAATTTTTCCATCAGCCATGCAACCAGTGGCTTACTTCAGTTCCCTCCTCATGCCCACATGCTCAAAGGTGACCTCCTGATCAGAGCCGTGAACGTGGTGCCAGCTGTATGCTGCCATTCCTGACCTATCAGGCAGAGCCAGTCAGTCAGGAATCCACTGGGTCTGACTTAGCATGCTCTTTGCATACTTCAATAACATTTTAAGCTCCAATTAGGTGCAATTTATGTCCAGGATCACCCTATTAATTCACACTAATACCTGAGATGACCTTTCTGACCAACTGAGTGTTTCAAATCCAGGCTGCATGAGGCTAGGAGCAACCTGTGCTAGTGGGAGTTGTCCCTGCCCACGGCAAGGGGGTTGGAACTTGATCTTTAAGGTCCTTTCCAACCCAAACCATCAAACCATTCAAACCAAACCAAATTAACAAGAACAAGCAAAAAATGTACAATGATTCCGAACAACAATATGAAAATGTCTTTGGCAAATGTCATTTAAGTTTAAATAATTAAATTTGTGTTGGTCAGAAGTCTGGAAGGGTTCCCATGTCTTCCAAATATACAAAATTTCTCCATGATGTGAACTTCAGAATGATTCCCTACTCTGGAAACATTCTTAAGAACAGTGGAAGCTGATGACTTTGCCTTAACAGATTCACACTGTGTTGTGAAGAGACCTATTTGTAGCAGCATTTCAGCAATACTGTGTGCAGTTTGAGGATAAGTATTTCATATTTATGTTTTCATATTTACGTAAAATTTCATTTTTATATTTATTTAAAATGTTTACATTTATGTTTACATTGTAAAAAAGGTTTAAAATTTCATATTTGTGTTTACAATTTATTTATACTTAACAATTTCATCCACCTTCTCTGTCCAAAAGCAAAAATATCTAGAAGTATTTGACTATTTCAATTGCAAGCCAATGGTAGCGATTAAAATGGCACCACAGTAGAATGTCTTCTGATGATAAGTAAATTGATGACCAAGTCTAAGTACATCTTCATATACTCAAAGAGTAATATCAGTTCTACTTAACTGCAGGTCACATTTAACAGCTGGTTTTAATGCCTTTCCAGAAAATAAGAGGTGAGAGAAACAGAAAAAGTTTCCCCCTAACTGTGTAAACTGCCTATTATTGTTATCTGGGGATTTTTAATTAGCTTGTGAGTATAAAATTAGCATGAAATCTAATATTTTAAAACACCTGTAATGACTCTCAGCTGAGCACATACCTAACTAACCACATGCACAACTTGATAAACACTTTCATTGGTTTCCTCAATGAAGTTTAGGTGAAATCCGGTCTGTGCATGGTTCAAACCATGACACTTACTGGTTCCATTATTTCAATTAAAATGGCCCAGATCATTCTGTATTTCACCTTTTAGATATTACTTTAAAAAAAATAAAATCAAAGAGCACAGTAATAAAAAATCACGGTGAGGAACAGAAAAGCCCAAGGAAAGTAGGCAAATTATGATTGTAGTATCTCGGTCAGATAGCAACAAAGGGTAGCAAAGATTAAGGATTAAAACTTCCCTAAAACCTTGTATGATGTGAAAATAATCGTTATAACAATTGTGTGTTTATACAGCAAAAGTTTTATTCTTGCACAGTAGTACAATAAAGATTTCATTTATTTATCTCTGGCTTTGAAGAGATGAGAGAGATGAGTGAACTGTCATTTTGAGTTAATGTTTTGTCATCAATATTTATAGCCCACAGAAAAAAAACTGTATGACTCTTTAGGATTTAGCTAATTAGTTATAAATTGCATTCTAAATGTATTAACATAATTCTTTTACAGCTTTGTCTTTCAATAAATTAATATTGAAATGCTTGAGTTATAATAAATGCAACAGGAGAAACATTTCTAAACCCAGTGAGTGAATATGGGAGGTTTCCTTCCACTTGTTCCACTTACTGGGTCTATTCTCAAGGTTATTTCTTTGTTAAGCCTTGATATATGATGCTGCTTCTGTTTCAAGTTTCAAAATTAGAACTACAAAGTACAAATTCTTACTAATAGAAACCATCACTTAACATGCCTGCATCGCTTAGAAGGATATGCATGCAGTGAAGGCATTGATAGATTTGATGGGAGTTTCAAAATCCCAGGGTGCTTAGTCTCATTTTTTTAACCAAGTAATACTTATAATAAAACAAAAGACAATCATTTTTAGGTTGCAAGTCCCAGATCTTGTTTATTTATAAAGCAATAAATATTAGAAGCACAAATAAATTGCACGGGTGTGTAAACAAACTGTACAATGACTGAAGAGTTCAGGAAGGGTTGCCAGAAGACTCCAAGAAGCATATTGTCGTCATCCTGAGTGGGAAGTAAGTTGAGGGAAAAAGTGCTTAGAAGCACTTGCGGTGGACAATGGATGGACCAGCTTCATCATACTCCTGTTTACTGATCCACATTTGCTGGAAGGTGGACAGAGATGCTAGAATGGAGCCACCGATCCAGACAGAATACTTGCGCTCAGGTGGGGCAATGATCTAGGATAAAGAAAAGCAACAAAATCCTAATTTAACAGTTACATTTCAGAACAACCAACCCACATCACCAGTGTAACAAACCACTAGATATTTCCTTAAGTAAAATAATAATATTTCTATAATAACAGTATTGATCTTCAGCAGCTGGTATAACACATGTAACATTCCTTAAGAAAATCTTTAACCATATTTTCCTCTTTTCTAACACTTGCTTCTAATCCATATAATTATGCTGATTAAATGGAATTTCTTCTCATTTGTCCATCAGCTGTTGATGTCTCTTTTGAGCTGTTCCTCTATCCCATTTTAACAATGTGGGCATTTTCCCCATCCTTACCCATAGCTTATAGTACAGAGTCAAATTCCTCACCTTGATCTTCATAGTGCTAGGAGCAAGTGCAGTGATTTCTTTCTGCATGCGATCAGCAATGCCAGGGTACATTGTCGTTCCACCTGAGAGGACGTTGTTAGCATACAGATCTTTACGAATATCGATATCACACTTCATGATACTGTTGTAAGTAGTTTCGTGAATACCAGCAGATTCCATACCTTGAGAAGAAATAAGACTGTAGATCAGTAAATTATACAAGAGCTTTTCATGAAAAGAACTCAGCATTTCTCTTCATCATTAATATAAACTTCTATGCTATTTTTGTTGTAAAACTGCTTACTGATTATTAAATGTTATAGAAAAACATAAAAAAAATACAGAACAAGCCAAGAAAAAGAAAACTATTTGTTAGAAATTCTAAGAATCATAATAAATGTGCAAAAGAAAGGTACTCAAAATATACAGTAATAGAAGAAGTGAACACACAAGATAAAATCATTTAGTATACAACAAGGGGGGGAAGTTACATAGAGCAGAAAACAAGGATTACTCTATGTCAGAGTCTCAAAAAAGCAGTAGTTGAATATAGAAAAGATAAGAATAAAGACAATGAAAGCAAGCAGTTGAATTAGAACTACAGAAGACAGTAGTAGCTTCATTTCTTTTTCACCCTACTCAAAATAGAGTCTATACTGTTTATAAACATCAAGGCAAGACATAACCAAGACATGGGCCACAGTATTAGTAGTTGGTGGTCAGGAAGAAGAAACCAGAAGCAACTGTTTGTAGGTTGCATTCCAATTTATTAATTTTAACAGGTGCTTCCTGAAAGGGCTGACACTAGATCCACAGTAAGATGTCAGCTGGTGAACAACTGCACCTATTACTCATGACTTAGAGTATAAGCATTTGGTATATCTGTCAGCTGCACTCACAAACAGCAAAGCTTACCATCTTGACCACGGCCATGTTGAAACAGTGCTTATAAATTTACACACACCTTCATTCCATTTTTTCCTCTCCCTGACACTTTACTTCTTCATGGAGTCAGATATTGTTTGAAGTGTAAGCCTTACAAATACAGCACTGAAAGCTATTCTTGCCATCAGCGACACAGAATCACAGAATATCTTGATTTGGAAGGGACCCATAAAGATCATCGAGTCCAACTCCCTAATGATGATATTCTAACAGTACATTTTATCATAAAAAAAATGTGGCCCTAAAACCTGATCTAAAACTACAAGAGCCCCGAGCTCAGCTAATTACCAGTTGAGCTCACATCAAGCACACTTTACAGGGACCAGAGAATCTAACTCACTATTTATTTATGTTTGTTTTCATGCCAAATTTAGATAAGCAGGACAGGAGTGGGACACTTCCTAGATCTTCTGATTCATTCACGCCTCCTACTGAAAGGAGAATTTCCTGGGAACACTTACCAATAAAGGATGGCTGGAATAATGTTTCAGGGCAGCGGAAACGTTCGTTACCGATTGTGATCACTTGACCATCAGGCAATTCATAGCTCTTTTCCAGAGAGGAGGAAGAGGCAGCCGTGGCCATTTCATTCTCAAAGTCCAGTGCAACATAGCACAATTTCTCTTTGATATCACGAACAATCTCACGTTCAGCTGCAGATATACAGGAATCAAATCAAGGTTTGGAGAAGCAGAATACTAGAGAAAGAAGATGGGCCAAGAGAGACATGAGGATTTTCACAGGAGGGAAAAGCCAAAGGACTGACCTGTTGTCACAAAGGAATAGCCACGCTCTGTGAGGATCTTCATGAGGTAGTCAGTCAGATCCCTGCCAGCCAGATCCAGACGCATGATAGCATGAGGCAAAGCATAACCTTCATAAATGGGTACGTTGTGGGTGACACCATCACCAGAGTCAAGAACAATACCTGGGAGAGAAATGTCAGAGAGCAGGTGGAATCACCTAGCAAATGCTTAGAGCCCTTAGGCACAGTAAGTAGCAACAAACACACCAAAATATAGGATTTTTCAAGCAGTATGAAGTAGCATAATTCTATTTTAACCATAAAGATCTTGCCTATTCCTTCTGCCTTTGCTTGCCTGGACATTCCAGTTTGGTGTGAACTTTCCTGTAAAACAGTTGTCCTGTACTTATTTTAAGCTAATCCATATGAACAGACTTCCACTGCTACTACACTGAGCAGTAAGTGTATTTGCAATAGTGATTCTTCCAATTCAACAATGGCCATCTTTTGGGCACAGTTTAAACCCTTAAACCAGTGTAACACTTGTGTCATGGCAGTGTCTTCACAGGAATGTCTCCTCGTTTGCATCATGACAAGCTGCAGGAGGGTCAGTTCCTCAGTGCCTCTCTGAAAGCCATGCAGACAGGTCCGCATTGCTCTTTCCACAGATTATGTTGTGCTGGCTTTTCTGCTACTGTTATCGTCTATTGCTATAAACCTAAAATACCTAGTTTTCTGCAAATTTCAACAAGTTATGGGGGTCTTTTTCCTATTTGGAGTGAGAAGGAAGGACAGTTCCTGAATGGAAAATTATAGTGGTTTTTTTATTTTATTTTACCTGTTGTACGACCAGAGGCATACAGGGACAGGACAGCCTGGATCGCCACATACATAGCAGGTACATTGAAGGTCTCAAACATTATCTGGGTCATCTTTTCACGATTAGCCTTAGGATTCAAGGGGGCTTCTGTGAGCAAGGTAGGGTGTTCCTCAGGGGCCACACGGAGTTCATTGTAGAAAGTGTGGTGCCAGATCTTTTCCATATCATCCCAGTTGGTGATGATGCCATGTTCAATGGGGTATTTCAAAGTGAGGATACCTCTTTTGCTCTGAGCTTCATCACCCACATAGGAATCTTTTTGACCCATACCAACCATAACACCCTAAGAGAAAAAAATACAGAAAAGCATTACTTGAGCGCAAACAACTACACCACGGACAACTAAGCTATTTTCAAGAAAGGTGATACCACTAAAAGGTTGTTTAGGAAAAGAAAGGAGCATTATTATTAAAACATTAAGTCAACAGAATTTGAAGTTTTCTCATAAAATCCTTTTTTCTTTAATGAGATGAAAGGCTTTCCCCCAATTTTTTACTACACTTTTTATTTTCAATTACTTCTTTCTGGTCCAAAAGTTTGACTGAAAGTAAACTGCACAATATCATGAGAAGAGAAAGATACAGAGAGACATACAAAGAGAGTTTATAAACAAGAAGATATGGAGGGAAATAAGCCTTCTACTGAAGGAAGATACTGCCAAAGTGACTATTGCTATGGAGCCTCAGCAGTAAACATAACAATATGCATGTTGTTTTACTTTAAAAAAAAAAAAATCCTTAGAAACTTTTTGCCAAGGAAATTGTAGGAGAAAAAGTACTGTATTTTCTGTGTGCTGATTTAACTGTAACAAAAGAGAAGGAGAATGACATGGCAACAGAGAAAAGGAGGCTTAGAGACCAGTAAGAAGGTAAGACCAGAGACAGACAAAAGAGTAGAGGAAATTGAAAGATGTTTAGTTTGTGAAACATTGGGCAGGATGGGTGGGAAGGGCCTTAAACAAACTGTGTCGTGTGCACATTCAGCCCACAGAGATGCCTTTGAACTGGCACCAGCAGCAGATCTGGCCTAGGGGATGCAGTGGGCAGCAGCTCTGTAGGAAGATGGGTTAGGGCTCATTAGGAGAGAAAGCAGGGAGAGAGACAAGAGGAAAGCTGGTAAGTTAGAAATAGATAAGGGAAAGAGAGAAAGTGACAGAATGGAGGTAAGGGACAGCCAAAAGGGGAGTTGAAGGAAGCACCCGAGAGACCTGGAAGGGCGTTGCTAGTACTACTGCAACAAGGGAACACAGGGAAGGGCAGGGTATGCGGGACACGATAGAGGAACTAAGGAGGGAAGGGGAGAGTGGAGGCGACTTCTGGCGAGAGGGGGAAGGCTCGGTCCTGCCATGGTCCTGTCCCCCTGATTTACCTGGTGCCTCGGGCGGCCAACGATGGACGGGAAAACGGCCCTGGGGGCATCGTCCCCGGCAAAGCCTGCCTTGACCAGCCCCGAGCCGTTGTCGCACACCAGTGCAGTGGTCTCCTCGTCGTCACACATCTTCGGAGGGAGTCACGGACCTGAAAAACAGCGCGGCGGAGCGTCCAGACTCCCGCGGACAGCGAGGTGCTGCCGCCGGGCCTCACTGTGTCCCCCGGGCCGCCCCTGCGCGCCCTCCCGCCCGCCGTCCCGGGGGGCACGGGCGGCGGCGGCACACCGACAGCTGCCAGCGAGAGCGGGAAATTTGACTCGTCCCGGGAGGATGCTCCATAGCTCGGCCCCGCTCGTAGGCTGGGCTTTAAATAGGCTCCGTCAGCCGCTTTTTTCTCCGCGCTTCAAAAGGCTTTCGAGATGGCAGGACGCTCATAAGGGCATCATTAGCGGTGCCCTCAGGCCGCAGGTTGAAACGGGAAGGAAAGCGTTTGAAATCACAGAGATCGACCTTGCCCATAGCACTGCACCGGCGGCCAGGCGTCGCGCCCCGTCGGGCTGCGGTAGTTGGCGCTGGGTGGGGGGCGGCCGGGGACGGGGCTGTGCCTGTCCCCGGAGAAATAACGCCAAGCAGGGAGGTGCGCAGGCAGAGCAGAGGCTGTACCTGCACGGCCGGTGCCTCCCGCCTATCCATCTATCTCCATCCCATCCCATCCCATCTCGTCCCGTCCCGTCCCGTCCCGTCCCGTCCCTCGTCGCCCGCCCCAAGCCGGCCCCGCGGAGCTGCTCACCAGACCAGTACCGGCGGCGGGCGGCTGCGGAGGAGAGCCTGGGTGCCGGCTCGACCGAGACGCCCCAATTTATACCCCCCCGACGGGCAGCGCCGGCCAGCGCCGCGGCGGGACGGGGCAGCCACCTTCTCCTTATTTGGTCGGCTCCGCGCCATTGAGCGGCCGCGCAGCCATGAATGGAGCCCGGCCAGCCCTGCCGCGGCCGGCCGCCCGGCCCATGTAAGGCAGGCGAGGGGCAGAGCGCCCCCGGCCCGTCGCATGGCCAAATAGGGAGCCCCCCGCAGCCCCCCGGGGCCAGCGCTGCCCGCGGCTGGGCGGTGGGAAGGGGCCCTCCCGGGCCGCCTCCCCGGGCACGCCCGCAGCTCCGCACGTCTCCGCCACTGCCCGTGCCCCGAGGGGTCGGCACCCGGCCCAGGTCGACCCAGAAACTCGAGATGCGCGGAGAGTGCGGGGGAGGCTGCACGGGTGTTTGCTCCCCCGGCTTCTCATTTTTCCGCTGAAAAGAAGGTGGTCGAGCTCCTGTTTAACCGACGGCCGGTGAGGTTACTTTGGTGCCAACAACTGAGGCTCTTGTGCTGCATGGAGGCAGCATCTGCTGCCTGTGTTGCCTGAGGAAGGATCAGTGCACACTCAATTTCTTTTAAACTTTGATGAGCACATGCAGCAAAAAATCATGCTTCTCTCTGCTTTTGGCTGACATCTATAACACAAAATGGGATCTGCTCATTTAGATGAATTTGCATATACTTAAACTCCCCATTTTTGCTCTTTTAATACACACTGTATCAGTAACGCATAGCCATATGTATAGGAAAGAGGATGAGAGATGGGAATAGCTTGAACAAAAACCAGCTATGGTATTAATGTAATGCTGCAATTGTTTTCCTTCTCAGTTGTTGAAACATCCACTCTGATAATTTGTTCCAGCAGTGGAACTTAGAAAATCCATGTATCTTCAGGATTTCTTCTTCTTTTTTTTTTTTTTTGTTTGTTTAAAAATAGAAAGACTAGACAGGCATCCCTTGAGTGGGTTTGACCTGGTATGTGAAGGCAGACTTGGTCAATATGTGTCCCAGAGGAACTGCATCATAATACAGAGTGCAGTGTCCTTTGGAAGCTCGGTTTATAAACTGGACAATGCCTGCCTAAGACACAATGGGGGGAGAAAAGAATTGAGCTTTAGAACAGAAGGCATGGGTGGGATGCAAAGGTCAAGAGGGGAACACTCGGTAAACTGGATCAACTGCATGAATACAGGTCCAGTTTATTAGATGCCATACAAGGGCTCACAACTGTCACATGGTTACATACACCTTAAACGAGGTGGAAGGAAGGAGGTTGTGAATGCAACCCAACCTGCCATGTGGGGGCTTTGGGGGGTGTTGGTGTAAGAGCTATCTTTGCACTGTGATTTGGCTCTAACAAAGAGTACGAGAACTGGAAATCGCCGACTACTCATTCTAAACTATATCCAAAGTGGGCATCAGAGACACTTAGACTTTTAGTTTCTTCTGAAATTGGAGATAGTGGAATCAGTTTCTTCATTTCTAGCACAAATAATCAGGTGGTTAGCTCCACCCCAGCCCCAGTTTATCTTGGGGTTGTGTCCAATTACGATCACAACTCCGAAGGAGATGTAGCAACAAACTTTTGGGCCATTGATATCTCCTGCTTTTCTTTCAATGTCTTGAGGAGACACAACCTGTTTCAGGTGAGACACTATTTGCGTATAAAGGTGTATGTATCTATATCTCAGATATGTTTATATATAAATAAATATACATATATATCATATATGCATGCATGTATGTACGTATGTGTGTATATATATGTATGGTTTTGGTTTTTTTTGCTCTTAGCTACCTAAGAAAGGAAAGTGTAGGACCGTGAAATACAGTGACCTCAAAAGGTCAAAGCAGGGAAAGACTGTGCTTCCGAGCCTCTGCTCTGGACAAGCTTTGGCTCTTAGTTTTCCTGGTACTGATGAAATATTTACCAAAGTCAATACTAGTGGGATAAGGACTTCAAGTCAGTAAATATTTCTCTAAACTGATTAGGCACAGGTAACAGAGAGAGTTGAAAATATTTTGATGATGGTGATGCCTATTTATGTAAGAATTCATATATATGCAAGGATGTGTAGGCATATACACCCTGGCACAGAATACCATTTCAAAGAAAAAACACTTTACCATATGCTGCTTTTAATGTTAAAAGTCAGCATATTTTACTCCATGATAAGTTGTCATATATAATTTAAATCTGCTTCTTTTTTTCCCTAGCACATCTCTTCTACAGAAACTGTATAACAGGAGGGATTGGCCGGCTTCTCCGGCACTAGAGATTAGTTTACAGTGTTATCTCAGCTGTTCCTCGGTTCAGAGGTGTTACAGTATTTACATAGAACCCCGCTGCTGATAGCTGCATTGAATTCCTCCCCAATCAGACCCTCCTGTCTCATCCTACATTCCCTTTGGCTAGAAAGTGACAGAGATTCTGCTGAAACGGAGACAGAGACAGCTCTTGCTGAAAAAGCTACACAAAACAGTCCGTATTTTCTTGTTTCCTTTATAACTAAATATTTGCTTTCTCTATCCTTTCCTCAAGTTTTAAATTTTTAATCCAGCTCATCAATCCCCCACTCCCACATATTGCAAGATCAAATGGAAGAGCATCACACAATATACGTAAATCCAAAATCACATCTGCTTCCCAATAGCCATTTGAAAAGTACCCAGCTAAACATATTCCCTTTGCCAAAATCAGTCTTTCTGCAATCAAGCAATATTACAGCCTCAAATAAACCAAACAAGCAAACAAAGAAGCAAAAACCTACTGAAGTGTGTTTGTTATGCAATGTCATCTAGAGGAAAAAGAATCTAGCATCTGAGTGACCAGGGACCCCACACACTGTGTACATTTCTCAGGACTTGGCTATTGGGAGTGACCCCAGAGACAAACACTGTCAGTATGGAGTACTGGGAGAGCAGACAGCTCTGCAGTGGACATGGTCCACATGTACTCTAAACCAGCATGAACAGATACAAAGTATAAACAATATTAATGGGGTAGCAAAATAACATATATATTGTATATGCACATGGGCAAAACTGGACGTATTATTCAACAAACAAGACACTGTTATGATTGCAGCCAAAATCAGGACATGAGTTCTTACCTCTTTGTGGTAAAAATGTGAATAAAAAAACCACATGGTGATCTTATGATGCCCAGAAACCCTCACAACTGCTATTCAGCTTTTGATTAAAAAAAAAAAAAGAGTTTAAAAATAAAGCCTTGATTCTTCAAAAACTTTAAAGCGTAGAACACTTACTGCCACAGACATCAGATTGTTTACAGTAGTTAGTATTGCATTCAGAAATTGAAAATATGTAGGATCAGGCCATCTCTGTATTTTTTTTAGTCTTTCAGATTATTCTTTTATTATCTGTACATGTTCCAATAAAAAAACCTAAACTTTTCATAATACACCAAGCCACTGCATGTACAGTATACCCTGACCTAGCAGGTTTTAGAGAAGATGACTTCTCAGTCAAAATCTGCTGTTTCTAAATCCAGTGGATGATGACATATAAAATCTGTCCTAGCACAAATCCAAATGTTACCTCTCTTAAGCCTCAGGCCAGTATAATCTTTGGAAGAAATTTTACTTTTTCAAGACTAAGAAGCAAATGCCACACTGACAGGTTTTCTTTAGTCCCACAACAGCTATTTGGAGCTACATGTACTTTAGAAATATAAGCAGCATCGCAGCAGAGTCTTACTGATGGGCAGAAGTCCTGATAAGATGAGAATGCCAAACATATATTCTATGATGAGTATCACTGTCATGAACAAGTCACTGTCACGAAGGAGTCATATGTGGTTATCTACCGCTGTGTAGCTATGAATCTGTCTGTGTGTATGCAGACATACAAAGAGAAGCCATAAAAGACAACTGTACAGTCACCACCAACCTGAAGTAGTTCCCTGTAGCTCTGTTACACTTTTGCAATTAGATTTTGAACCCTTCAAGTAAGAAATCTTTCCTTGTTCTGCCAGAGGAGAGTCTCCCAATTTAATAATCACACTGTCAGGCAAACTTCTCCAGAGAATTCATTGGATATTTCCCTCTCTTAGTTGTCTCATTCACCCTAGCAATAGCCCATGTTTCATACTTAATACATTCCCTGTCTTCTCAGCGTTCAAACCCTTTGCATAGTTGCAGGCTGTTATCATCTCTCTTCGTCTCTTTCACTCACTCATGTACTGCTGCACATCTATAATTAACCTAAAACATCTTAAGTGTGCAATGAAATGGCAGAATCATGAGGTGGGCACTGGCAATAAGAGATGCAGCTAAAATGTCTTGTTAGGAAGCTGAGGGAATTAGGTGTGGGCAGTGGCAGTGAAAGGAATTTGTGCTTCTGAGTCCCTGACTCTCCAGAATTGTTACTTGCCATGTGTCACGTACAAAGTAAGGCCAGGACTCTCACTCCCATTACACCCCCATTGCAGCAGAAAGAGGGCTCAGAGAGAGCCTGCAGATCCTAAAAGCACCGCACCTGCACAGGAGGAACGTTGTGCTTCCAGAAGTGCTGTCCATCTCTCACAAGCCAGAGCGTGGCAGGTGTGACGGGGAAGGACTCCAGCATTTCATACCATGGAGACCACAGTCTGCTCTGAAACAAAACACAGCCCAGGAAACTGCTACAGTTTAGGCTCCTCAGATGTCCTGCACTGAGGGACATGGAGCAGTTCAAGAGGACATCAATGTGTCCTGAACACTTCAGCCGATGCCAGCAGGTATCTCAGTTGCCAGTTCTGTGCAGTGTCTCTGAGAGGTACCTGCCCTGTATCAGAAAGCTGTTGGGCGGTATTTCTAACAGTATTTCTAAGTCTCATTTCTACTGTCAGGTTGTTTTCCAGTTAGAAAACACACCTGACCTACACACCACAAAAGATGAAACATGACAAACACCTTTGTGTATGTTTGTTCAGTATCACACAATCATCATTTGATACTTGTTGGGTCTCTGGCTGCTAGTACAGTACCAATAAATAACAATTTCAAAGGCGATGGGTAATTGCTAGATGCATCAAAGATGGTTTAACGATATCCTGTATTAGGAATACTTCCAAAACCCACTAATGCTTAAGGCTAAATTCTGCCCAGTTAACTGAATTTTGTGTTTATTTTTATTTACATTATATTTCCTTCTTACGTGAGACAGTAAAAAGCTCAGATTTGCAGAATGGTCACCCAGGAAGTGTAATGAAATGACATGGGACATTAGCAGATGTTTCATTGGTATATAAATAATCTAGATTAACACCTAGACACTTAAAGATGACAAAGGAGAACAGCGAGAGAGAAGGAATGTAAGACAGACTTGGAAATTTGCAGCCAAAGGCACTTCCTCACCCTGATTTATGTCTCACTCCACCTTCAGTCTCCTCCAAGCTCACTGCACTCTTGTTTCTTTGCCATAGATTCTGCACCTGTCATGTTCTATAGAAAGTGATCAGGACTTCACAGTCTATCTCCGTATTGCTTTTCAAATTCAGCATCACAACTGCTGCCAGCATACAGTTGTAGGAAGATGAAATCTATTACATGTATCTTGTCTTTACTGGCATATCACACAGGCTGATCTTCTTATTTATAACTCACCACATTACTTTGGTCTTACCTATCTGCATGAGCAGATTTGAAGTCCACTGCAATGAGTAGGGTTCAGTAATCTGAAACAAAAGGAACCTGAATGTACCAGCTGCTGCAAAGCCCTATGTGAGTTTCCAGAATGTTTCTCAGCTGCTTTTTATTTTTCAGAATCAGAGACAGATGTCTCATAATTACAAGAAAAGTAATAATTAAGTGGTCTATTCTAATTGTATTCTAGCTAAGGAATTAACTTTTAATACAGGAAGCCATAAAATGCTGGCTTTTCTATTAACCCTCTACATGCATTCCCTTGAGCTGTGTCTAGAAGCAGGAGGACCTACATTTCTTAATCTGGATAGACTAGGGAGACAAGTATTGTTTTACAGATGAAAAGCTAAGGTTCAGCAGGATGAAGTGACTTGACTGAAGTCACAGTGGGAATTAGCAGTTTATCTAAGAGCTGAGTCCTACTTCTGAAGACCAATTCCAGCTGTTAGTAAGAAGTGTGCCATTGTTCTCAAATGTGAGTATATAAGGCTCTCTGAATCTATGGTGTACACAGAAACAATTTGCTTTGCCACAACAGATAGATATATCCTTCCCCAAAAACATAATTTTACAAGACTGATGGATTCTACTGCTGCTGTTAGTAACACAAGGATATTTGACGAGTCTGGCAAAGGTTTGATGAATCCAGCCTACAATTTTGCAAAGCTGTAAGATGATTTAAAGCATGTCAGTTATTAAGAAAGAATGTGGTTGGACCACTATATATGGAGAAAGCATTGCAGTAAGTGAATTCAACAGCAGAACTGGAGGATGCTGAGACTGGCAAAATTATTTATCTTGCTAAAAAACAGAGATTCTTCAAAATACATTTTATTCCAGAAGTTTTCTACTCTGTTTTCCAAAAAAATGTTTTCAAGTCTGCTCATTTCATTTTCTTAAAAAAGCCCAGAAACCTACAGATATATTTTGCAGAAAAGCACTGTCTCAATTACGAACTGAATATTTTAATTGATGGAAATGGATTTTTTCCAAATTTTGTTTCTGAATATTTTCAGTATTTTTACCTCTTAGGCAAATTGAGTAGAAAAATATGTTTATCTCATCTTTTCCAAAAGATGTAAAATTACCTTGAACACAACAGTTTATTAATCTAAGCTAAAACTTTGATAATCAAAATAAAGCTGCTCTGGAATCTTGCTGACCGTTAGAATCCCTTTAAAATTAAGCCGTTAGCAAAAAGATCACAGAAGCTTCCCCAAAGCTACTTTATACAGAGACTTTATGTAAAATAAAAAACATACTACAAGTGTAAGTTGATATATTCTGACTACATATCATGTTGAAAATACAAATTTTATCCACTTTTTGCCATTCATGTCTCATTATGTCCAGTTGCAATTGTGCAGAGAGAGAGAGATAAAGGACCATTCAAAAATCTAGACTTTCTAGTGAAATAGGAATAGTGAATAGATGTGCAACATGGGTTCAGTTTTCTGGATTTTCAGTCAGCCACTGGACCATAATTTTTACTTTCATGGTGAATTCATAATATGACTACTTTTTTTTTTTTTTTTTTTTGTGCAGGTGTGGCCTTGGTGTGCTTCTCACTAGCTTTTGTGAATAGTTAATTACATAGTGTGTTTTATAAAGAGAATATCCCACTATTTCCGAAACCAATATCGTACAATGAGTGAAATAATTCGATAATGTAGTCTTCATTTCAACCCAGCATTCCCAGAATATATTCAGTACAATTCAAAATAATCCATACCACGCTAACATTTTTCATTTTAACAATAAAATATATGTGCAACACAATAACAGCACTGATGGATTTTTCAGATCTCGGAGTACATTTACTAAGCTACTCCTATTACATATGTACATGTTAGAAATAATACCATAGCAAAGAAACAGAGTTCAAGTGAAATGAAAACAGCAAAATCACAGTTTGAGCCATTTGAGGATACTTGGTGATGGAAACAACTTCAGAGGACTAAAAGGAGATTACTTCTAGGGTTTAATAATTTTCTAAATAGTATTCTAGAATTACAGTGGGAAATGTTTTCTACCGGTACTTATATTGTCACTTATTTATCCAAAGTCCTAACTACAGAAAAAATAAATCAGAGTCTGCTTCCTTTTGCTTGTAAAAAGGCTCTGTTTTAGACAAGACCAAGGCTTTAGTATTAAGTTTGTATTATCTTTTCTGTACATATGCTGTAAATAATCACAGCATTTCAGACCTCACTTAACATTCTTCCTTAATATCACAGAAAAATATTGTAGGGACATTTCTGAGTTACCTGTACAACAGAATGCTTGATTTCCAATGTATTGGAATACTTTAGTTACTATCATCCCTAACATAGGGAGACCTGTTTTTGGCTCAGTCCATAGTAATTATTTATGCTTGATGTTTAGAAGTCAAATTTAAAGCTGCTCAACAAGTCCTGCAGATAAATAAAGAGTTGTGGACAGCAGCAATGTACTCTTCCATTTAAAATATCTCTAAGGCACAGCTAAAATTTTTGGTTTTTGATATTCTTCCTGTGAAGAATGGCCAGATAGAAACTGTCCTGAACTTGGGAACAGTCATGCACTGCAGAACCAGTACATAAACCTGGAAGGCTTCTGGAAAAGGGGGTTAAAATTGAAAGGTTAAATGCATATTTAAGGAGCAGGTCATTTACCTAAAAACTCAGTGATTCGAGATCAGAGGAAGTACCAGATGGCATCAGTAAAATCTCATTGCCAAAAATTCATCTTTTAAGTCAACTGGGGAAAATGTTGCTGAAAATACAGTTTTAATCTGTTGCCTTAAGCAAAGTAGATGTTCAGGAAAAAAAGGTCAATCTGATGGTTCATAAAGCAATTATTTTCCCATAAAATATCTTCTAAACTAAAACACAATCAAAAGCAGTCACCACAAAGAAAATGTAGATGTTTTCCTACTTTGCAAAAAAATGTCAAAACCACCAGGCCACATGATTGCCCTCAGAGGAATGACTCTCATGAAAAGCAGTTGTTGGATAGACCAAGGTATTGGGCAGACATTTGACAAAGCTTGACATGCAGAGAAATTCAAATATAGCATTTTGCCCTTGAAAATGAAAAAAAAAATGGCCCTAAGACAAGGAACTCAGTAAAACTCAGAAAAAAAAAAAGTTGTTTGCTGAGTGAGGTTGCCAAGTGTTAAATTATCCATACTCTGCAGAGAACAGGGGCACACAGATGGGCTGGCATTGACATTGTCCTCCAACAGAGGTAGTGAGGATCAAGGTTTCTAAAGATTCTGGCTATATTCAGGCTGACTGACAAAGCAAAGACAAAAAAAGCGCATGTTTATTTAAATTTGTTTAACTACACGACACTTGGAGAGTGTATCTGCCATAGCCCTGACTGCCCCTGCCCACTGCCCTCCTGGGGCTCCCCCTACCCTGCCCGTAGCCCAGGGCTTCATGTCAGCCACCCGGGGCCATCAGCCCCTGCCCCAGAAAGGCCACAGCAGGGCTGGTCTCCAGATCTCCATGGTCTGAGGTTGGCCCATCCCTGTCCCCGTGGCCCTGCCCAGCCACCCAAAGGCCATGTTTGAGTCTGTTTCCCCTCACTGGCTTTGTACCTGATCCCCACCTGAACCTTGAGGTCTCAGGCGAGCCTCGTCTTATGGACCTGCTGGTGGCCAGTGGATCTGACCCTGTCCTGTCGACTGACCTCCCGGCTTGACTTCAGATCTGCCTCATCACCATGATGCCACCTTATGATCTGGACTCTCACTCAGACCTGGCCGCCATCTCCAGGCCTGCCCTGTTTGCTACACTCGGGCACTGTGGGACTGGTGCGACCCTTGCCCTGCCTTGCCCTGCCTGCCGTGTTATCCCCAACGGGATCCCCTATCTCATGCTGAGAGACCACACCAAAAGCCTTTCTGCTGACCTTGCTGGCTGCACCACCCATTTGTTGTTGCTCTTTGCTCGCCATGTCACCTCTCAGCTTTTCCAGCTGATATATTACTTGTCTCTGCTCTGCTCACCACCGTTCACAGGGGCTTCACACAGACATTGGGTTAAAAAAAGAAACACAGATACCCAGGACACCTTCAACCAAGTATAGCTAGTAGAATGCAGAGTCATGTTTCATATCGTGTTTTCTCTGCCTTTGCTTTTTCATACCCAGATGCTCACATGAAACAGAATGAGGCAGAATTTTATCTGTTGAGCTTCAAAGGTATTATGGTGCTCAGGATGCTAACCTAAGAGCTGAAGAGAGCATTAAATTTGTATCTCACATCCCAGCAGAGTACTCTGACCTCTAATCTGTAATAAAAAGGAGAAGGAATAACCTCCTCTCTATCTCCACCTCCTTTTCCATCCCCAGGTGGCACTTTAAAAAGAAGCAAAAGAAAAAAAAAAAGAAACAATAAAGAGTAAGTACTGTTTAGATTCTCAGGAAGAAAAGATACTACAAGGATTTCGGGTTCTGGCTCCCAAGTGAACAGGTATCTTATCCGCTAGCTTCTCCAGTTCAAACACACTAGCTTCAGAAGGGAAGGAAGTTTCAGCTACATCTCTGGATCTAGTGCCTCAAATATATTAGTTCTAAATGTCTTATCATTATTTTAGCTTTTTCTGGCATATTCCACTACCTGAATCATCTCATATATTTTAGGTGGAACCTACACAGCTACGTCAATTCTCTAGATTCCTGTCTGAGAAACAGGCAACTAAGAATTAGGTACCGCAGCACCTCCAGCCTGCTTTGCATTTGGCACACTGCATGTATCTGTTGAAAGTAGCAATTAAACTACATGGTGCTTTCAAAATATACACCATTTTAAAGGTGAAGGCCTTTAATATAGAATCTCTTGTGAAACACAAGTCAAAACTTTTGGAAACTGAAAAGAAATACTGTATCTTCTGTAAGACTCATCTGCACTGTTTGCTTTTTCTATCACTGAGTGTCAGGATGGTTTCCAGTGAAAACCCTATGACAAAGTACAAATTATCTAGATGGCTTCTGTAAGAATTAAACTGTTGCACCTAGAATATTGCAGTGAGTTCTAAGTACCCAAGTGCAAGAAAAATGGGAATGAGCTACAGAAATTCAGAAAGATTATTGTATGTTTGAGAGAAAGACCCAAGGAGAAAACTTAAGGAGTTGATACAAAGTGTGATTAAACTCTTAATGAAACTCTCATTGACTTTATAGACTCTAGAATAAGCCCAGAAAAAGCTGTCTATGTATATTAATGTCTTATCAAATCGAGGAGGACACAGTTATATATAGTTAAATAAAAGCCCTAAATACCCAAGGATAGAGAAATATTTATTTGGAAGAATTATAAGTAACAAATTTACTCTGGTCATTAATTATGAATAACTGTATACTCTACAAACCTGCTAATTTAGGTTGTAACCTTCAAAGTATACTGTGAAAGTTCAAATCCCAGCAAGAATTGGACAGTTACCTCCTCAGGGCTATTCATGTTGAATTATGTGATTAAAATATTATTTTGTCGATTGATTTCTATAGCACCAGGAAGCAGGTGAAATTCTGTACAAGCATAAAATAAATTCAAGTTTAAATAAATAATAGGATGAATTCTGAAAATATCATGTCTAAGCATATTCTGAAAATTAGATCAGTTAGGCTGGAAGCATGTAAACTAAGTAAGCCCTTATAGCTTGAGACATTAAGAGAAAAAGCTAGAATATGCGCTGTAATTGCAGTCTTGTGCTAGCTAAAAACCTGCTTCTGTCCTGACGTTTAGGTTTGCTATACCTAAGTTTTTCATATTTATTAGTGAATTTTAAACTCCCAAAGTTCCTGTGAGGTTTTTATACATACATCAATGAGGTACAGACTGACCAACAATGATAAACAGGAAATTGTTGATCAATCTGAAAAAATAAAAATTAATCTTAGAGGTACCACTCCAGTGTTTTAAGGATCAGTTCAGTAGTCCTCAAATTTTCAATTTATCACCCCATTCCTACTGGTGTTTTGGGGCATGCAATTTTGCAGATTACTATAACGACATCAAATAGTTGTCACGGTGAAAAAATTGCTTTGCTTAGCCACATTCTTCAAGCTGATGTCCTCGAAAGCTGTAGAAAGTTCTGATGGTTTCAGCAAAGTTATACCCAGCTGAAGCCACAAAGGAGTGAGATTCTGAGTTTAACTATTAACAACAAGGAAATGAAATACAGAAGGGCTTACCTTTAGGAAAAATATCTGCAGTATTCAAATGAAAAGAAAAAAGACAATCCTGGAATTCAAATGAGCACAGAAACACAAGTGGGTTGAAAATCACAGCTTTTCATAAATCTTTGGTTTGCCTCCTGCATCTGGAACTGCTATGAAAATGCAGTTGCATTTGAAAATGTTACTGCTGCTAAAGCAACTAACACAACGTCATGAGCAGATTAATTACTTAACTTGGGAAAAAAGTCATATGGAATAGGTGAACTTTAAAAGGAAAACTAAAGGAAGAAGATATCCTGGTTCTATATAATACCACAGAAACTTGAGTCAGGGAAAAGCATGTTACAAAAGGTAAATGTTGAGCAAATATGTCTGCAAGTAAAATTTCAATAAAGCCAAACACGAAGCTATTGCTTTTGAATATTCATGAGTTTGAATGGCCTTTTATTTGTTATGCATATTCATTTACATTATCATATATAGCATATTTATACATCAGGCTCCATCAATTCTTATCTATTTGTCATACATCATTACAGGAAATTCAAGAAGATAAATTTTAAAGTATTACAGCCTGTTTAGCAATGATCTCTAGATTAATTGTGGGTGATTATAGTTATTTTTTCCATTCCCATCATTCAAGGACAGAACAAAATTGGTAAAGCAATAAAAGCAGCAGTGTGCTCATCCTAAAGTCCCTGACACCATTCAGAATCAAGCCCTCCTATAACCAAGGGGAGGTAATTTCTCACAGTAGAATTACACACTAATAATGCAGACCTAAATAATTTCTAATGCTAGCGCAGAACCGTATAAGTTCTGTGATAACAAAGTTAAAAGAAGTTTTGTTACAGCATTAATAATGAAAAAAGTGTGGTCTGTATTTTAGAACATAACAGGAATTCTTTCTAACTTAGTAGCAGAATCATATATGGCCATGCATAAAAGGGTGACCACTTTGTAAATGCATTTCATTATTTCCTTAAAAAAATGGTCAAAAAATACACAAGGTAAAAAAAATGGAGAAGAGGAAAAAGAATGTGAGGAATTATTGTTTCAACTAACTCTACTGCTGTGCTAGCCATTCTGGAGCTGTTACAACATCTGCTTCCTTTATCAGACAGGGAGAAAATAACAAACTAAGAATGCTTATAGAATTCAGGTGCTCTTTGGAAGTGTGTTTGGGAGTACTGATGCTTGTTTTGGGAATATCTAGAACACTGGTTTCCAAAGTGGGGTGCATGGACCTCAGAGAGTACACAAGAAAATCCATTGGGGTGCAGGAGGAAAATATTTTTTGTACCATAAATAAATAAAATAAAAAATATTTTTAAAATAGTGTTTAATCTTTATATCATTCTCTTTTTAATTGCTATTTTTGTTTATATTTTATAACATACAAAATGTGTTAGTACAGTAGTACCCATACAAATTTATACATATATTTGGGGCTCATACTCAAAATTTTTTTACTGATAGGTGTGAGCAAACAAAAAAGTTTGGAGACCACCAGTCTGCAACATTTACTGCTGAAGGTCCATTCCCACAAGGAAATAATAAACAATAGGATGAAGTCCAAAATCTGATCAAGGGTGGCTGGACAAGTAAACTTAATAGCTTAAGGTTTAACAGACCGAGATCCAAACACCGAACACAACAGTCCCTTCAGACATACTCAGCACAAGGAATTCTACAACAGTTATGTCAGGCATAAAGTCAGCCTTATAAATATAATAGGAAATTCAACACAGTAAGTAGATAAAGGGGAAGGCAACAAACATAATGAAGAAAAGTAAAATCAATTAATGAAATGCTAAAACAAAAAAAAGATCAAAAATCTCACAGGAAAAAAAACCTAAGAGGATGCAAATTATGATTAAGCAACAAAAATAGGGAAAAATAGGGGAAAGAGATAAAGAGAATAAAGGTGGACAATTGGATTGATAGAAAAGAGAGAATAATGGAGGCTCTTCTGGCCAACATTCACATCTCTCTTGCTTGCTGGCCCCCAAAACTGGTTGCACTCCAAAAGGATTTGAGTAATCACCTACTAAATTGAGAGAGATGGGGAGGAAAGAGCAACACAAAGGGATGCTCATAGAGATCACACAGCATTCTCTCAGTGTGTCTCTCACAAAGCCTTCTGGGACTCAATGTCACAGAAACAGCCTTGTCACAACAGGTCCTCTGTTGTACCAAACAGATATGTAATAGAAGCAAAACTAAGAGCAAAACAACCAGTGTTTTAGTACTCCCAGAATGTAGCTGCTAGGCTTCAGCAGTAACTTAAAAATGTTTGTACAATTCAGGCTCCATTTTACCAGTTAGTACAATTGCTGTTGGAAGTCACTCAGCAACATTTATGATTTAGAAGGTAATCTAGTTATAACATTGATTTCAGAAAGTTTATTTCAATCAGAAGAAAAAGTTACCACAGACAGATATTTCAAAAGCAGCTTTCAACAATAATCTGATTTTTCAGAAGTTTGTTTCAATTCTCTTTGATTATTGTGGAGCTATAAAAGAAGGAAAAAATATCCAAGTTATTCTGTTTGTGCTGAATAAGTCAAACAAAAAAATATTCTTTTGTTCCAGCACTTTGAAGGCTCTCAACAGCGAGTGCATCACATGAACCACATACTAGTTCTAGGGTTTGAGTTTGGGTACGATTATTTCTCTCATTTTCTGTATTCAGAACACATACTGTGGTCAATCTAAATCTCATATTCCCACCTTTTGTATTAACATGCATGTTAGGTGAATGTTTAATGCCTAAGTTTTAGCTGTCTGCTCTGCCCTAGCAGAATTCACAGCTCCTGAGATTGGTGCTAATGCACAGAAGTTAATTTCAGAGAACAAAATCAGCAAAAAACCACAGTGAGTCACCTCAGTCAGCACTGTGTTTTCTCTGATCCTATCCTCTAAAGTGTTAAACTCCTCCTATGTATCATCTCCTAATTCAGCATAAGATGATGCATGGTAGTTGAGGCTAAATGAGAACAATGATCTTTCTGAAATACCATTTGTCTCCAAAGCTTAGATGCTCTTTCTTACCAGTCTAGATTCACACCCTGAAACCACCTTCTAAGCACTCAAACCCTCTGCTGTTCTTATTGAAAGAAACAAAAAGAACCTCAGTTATGGCCAACCTTATTTTACAATGGCTTTTTAATTGCAGTAGCTTACAGGTAAATAGTATATGTAATCCTCTTGTGTTCCTACTGTGGTAGAAATACATATCCCCACCTCCCAGAACCATGTTACAGGCAGTTCTAGGCAAGAGCTATTACAAGAATAATTATGGCTAGATATATACAAGATTGAATCTCTCATTGTACCTTAATGATCTGGTGCTTACTCAAAAGAGGAAATTAGAAGTATTTTGAGGCTGCTTCTGGACCTGTTCTTCCCTTTCAGGCAGCAACTATAGACCTCTCTGAAGGTTTTCTGATCTTCAGAAGGCAACTTATTTCTTTTCTTGGTACATTGACACAGCATCAAGATGCTGTTTCATCTAATCATACCCTCCTCTGGCTCCATTAAACCTCTTTAAACTGCCTTCTAGACTTGCTATTTTCTAAAACATTTCTGGAAACACAAAGGAAATTGTAGTTTAAAGCAAGAAAATAAAGTTTTAGAAAATCGGTCTTATTTTTCATATCATTACTCACTGTAATAAAAATAAGAGATGACAGAACTAGCAAACAAGGCCTTAAAAAGCAAAATAATATTTTCTCTAGAGACCTACTAAAATTCCTAGAAATCCAAAGTATTACTAGTTAATGGTTAGACAATGCTTAGTGTTCAATGGATCATAAAATTACAAAATACGTCAAACAAAGGACAAAGTAGGAGACATTTCACTGAGGGTGTTTACATAAATTGTTTATTAATTTAATATACTTGAAATCAGTGCAGTGAACACACATAAGCAAAGTTGTTCCATTAAAAAACTGCTATTCACAGAAAATTAACACAAAATGAGATGGTAATTCACAAGAGTTCTACTGTCTGTTGCAAAGGAACTAAACAGGGATTGAAAGGTATATATGAAAAAATACACACTGTTAAGCCATCAGAACTTCACTTTTCTTATTACTGAGCAATGTACACTGTAGATTATAATATTCACAAAAATATATCTCCAATTCAGTATTGACTCTTTTCAATTGTCTTAATCAGACCCAGCAGGTACATTCCACCTCTTAGGCAGTATTTTCAACTGTTTAATTAGATTTTGACACTGAGTTCAAAACATGAGAGATGCATACATAGCGACCTTCTGCAAGTACATGCTGTCATTAGTCATTTTCAAAACAATAGCTTCAACTTTTACTGTGTATTTAGAAGACAAACCTCTGGATTGTCAAGGCTTCTTAGACAACCTCAAGAGAAATGTGCACAGTTAAAAACTGAGAAAAGTTTGTTTAGAATGGAAAAATTAAGATTAACAGAGAAAACTATGAAATCCAGCAGTACACAGTTGAAGGCCTGTCCCATGCAAGGCTGTCTCCATTGCTTGACACAGGGGCTTGTCATTGCAAACATTCTGAGCACACTACCTCCCCAAACATGCACCCTTCAGCAACACTTCACTTAATTCATCTAGTCCTATTACAGTAGTGAGAGGAGAAAGGAATCCATAGAGGGCACACAAGGCTATGACTATGGGCCAGCCAAGAAACACCAACACAGTGAGCCAAAATAATTCCCATACTAAGCAGTTGCAGTCTGCCGTCTGAAACCCAGTGACATGGAAAAGAAGGTTTAACTTTGCAAGTGTATCCAGACATATATAGGTAGAAGTCTCCTTTGTTTGCAAATCTTATCTCGGGGAGAAAAAATAAGATATTTTCAGCTAAGAAAAATTGCTTCCTACATTCTACAGGTCTAATGGAACAAATACCAAGTCACACATACCTCCTGGGAAACTTCCTAAGGAGGAAAAGGAAATATCAGATTCACTTTTATTATTAGTTTTCTAGACTAGAATGACTTGGATGCGAAGTTTTAACATAGCTCTACAAAGATAAGTCACAATGTCCCTTCAACACATGACAAAACACGGCTACAGATGAAGAACAGAGTATTTGGCATATAATATGTTCAGAAAAGGCTGAGGTCCAAACTATGGCTAGACCACAAAGCTGCAGAACTTCTCAGGCTGTCAACAGGCAACCTAAGGAGGACACCTCCCATTGCTTATTCTCTGGCTTAATGAGCAACAGTTGCACACAACTAGTGCGAGGTTAACTGAGTTTACATATCTGCTGGTCCTTTTCAATATCACCCACTCCCTGTGCTGAGCTTTGAGACTATGAGCTTTATTTAACAGATCCATCAAGCCTATTATCCAGCAAGACTATTAACAGTTATCTCCCCAATGACTGAGATGTGTTGTGAGCTGTCAGAGCATTTTATTTCTGCCTTGTTCATTATTTCAGCCATCTGGAAAACTGCAGATATATTTATATGTATGAAAACGCTACACAATCCAAAACACAACCTGGCCAGTATTCTGAGATGTCCAGCAGCTAAATAAATCAAGAAAAATCAAACAATGGAAAAACAAATTGATCACACCTAAAACACTGGGAACATTTCTCAGTGCTTAATTTTTAATAATTCATAATTGGGATTTCATGGTAAAACTACAAACTGCTCAGGAAATTATTTTTAAATTAAAGCCTGAGCATTTACTATGTGCACCTTGGTTATCAAAAGATTGCTGTTAACCAGCCACATATATATTGTGGTTTAAACCCCAGGCGGCAATCCACACCACAGAGCTGCTCACTCACTCCCCTCCAGTGGGGAATTCAAAAAAGGGAGAAAACTCATGGGTTGAGATAAAGACAGTGTAATAAGTCAAGTGGAAGCTGTGCATGCAAGCAAAGCAAAACAAGGAATTCATTCACTACTTGGCAGGTGTTCAGCCAAGGACTGCATCATGTATTAACAGTTACTTGTGAAGATAAAATGCCATCATTCCAAATGTCCCTCCCTTCCTTCTTCCCCTAGCTTTATATGCTGAGCATGACCTCATATGGTGTGGGATATCCCTTTGGTCAGTTGGGGTCAGCTGTTCCAGCTGTGTCCCCTCCCAACTTCTTGTACACTCCCAGCCTACTCGCTGGTGGGGTGGTGTGAGAAGCAGAAAAGGCCTCGACTCTGATCAGCAATAATGAAAACATCCTGGAATTATCAGTACTGTTTCCAGCACAAAACCAAACCACAGCCCCTTACCAGCTACCATGAAGAAAATTAACTGTATCCCAGCTAAAACCAGCACAATATATAAAGTGATAAAATGGTTAAACATCCAGGAGAGAGAATGAGAAGCAAAAGTTAGGATAGTAAAAAGCATTACTCATCCTAATGAGCAGTGATGTGGGTGGCACAGTATTACAGAGTTAGAGGTTACTCTAATTCAGAAGCTAATAAAATACAGGAACAACATCGCAGCAGGCACTAAGCAGTTCCATCAACAGTTAAGCCTAAAGAGTTCCATCTCTTTATCCAAGTTATGTTTACAAAACAATTAAGATATGACCCAAAAAAAATGTTTTCTTGAACAATATAACTCTAGCTAGATAGTGTTGCTTACGGACTAATTTCATGCCAATCGCACTAATACTTCATACTAACATATTAATGCTGCTTTCACTGTTCCTGTTTAGAAACAGAGACTGTAGAAGGGCTTGAGGAAAGGATCATAACGAAAAGTACACAAATTGCTCAATCAATAAAAGCAGAAAAATATATGGAAAACAGCTTTACCTTCACAGCACAACTTCACAGCTTTTTAAATGATCAGATTTTCTCTGCCAGACATTCACCAAAGCAGAAAAGCAAAGTGAATACTTTGTTTGACAAAAGCCCTTGTCTCCTCTTTGTCACCTGCATGCGACCAGCCACACTGTACCAAAACACGGACATGCCCACAGTGATGGATGTGGCCTTGGCAAGTGGCTTGGGTCTTGGGTGGGCTGCAAGGAACAGAAAGATCACTGCAAACAGCAACGTCTCTCAGGAACTGAGGCACCCCTAAGCCTGGCAGACCCTGATATTCACACCTGTAAACCTGCAACTTTGGGAGAAACTATCTTTGCACTGGCAACTGTAATCCCAACAGGGTGGCCAGGCTGTCTGCAGCTGCTGGGCAAGGACAGAGGTGTGCTGAAGTTGCCAACACCAGTCAGAAACTGCACATCCCAAGGCGAACTGCAGGCTGCCCTGTTAAAGCCATGGTATGTCCCCTGTGCCACAGAGCTGAAGATGCAGCTTCCAGCCTTAGGCATGGTTGCGGATGTCACATTTTAAATTTATACGTTAGGTATCTTCTGATCTCAACAACACAAAAGCACAAGGCAGGGAAACTAGACACTGATACATGAGCTTGTCATGTTTGCATTAGTGAAAGGAGAGACCTGGCATATCCTAGAGATATTGAAAATGTGTCTCCCCCTCCCTTCCATGACAGGGATACAGAAATAGGGATGGCTAAAAAAGTTTTGCAGCAATCTTACAGAAAACTCCGCCGTGCCCAGTGGAAAAGAGCCCATTTTGAAACAGACATAGAAAGAGCAAAGAACCAAAGAGGGAGGAAAACATGTCCCAAAATCACTGTGGGAAGGTTTCTGTTTGTATCAGTTACACAAGCACTTCAGATATTCCTCAAATCCTCCAATTTACTTCATCTTTTCTATCTTTTTGTTAGATATCAAAAACATTCTATAATTTCCAAGGAATTTTCAGTGTGTATTTCTTTTACCATGTTTGGTAACTTTAAAAAGACAACTTACAAATGCTGCTGTATATACAGCTTTTATAATTCAACTATGTTTATGCTACAGAATATTCTGGTAAAATCCACTTAGGCTATATTAAATCACATCAGATTGAACCCTGTAAGATATTCTAAGTAACTTTCTTCTTACCTAGATATCTCAAAGAAAGTCCTAGCCACAAAATGATTTGAGCATTTAGTTAACAAACATCTTATAATCAAGGTAAATACACTGTGATCTGTATTATGTCAAAATTATGTCTTACTTATGTCAACATTTCTTTCACAGTATGTATGAAGAGGTGGGGATTTTGAATAGACTTTTTCAGCACTGAAGTTACTAAACAAATATTATGGTTGAAAATAAAAGTATATGGATGTCATGATATTCACAGCTATACTACTTCTGGCAAGCTGTCAGGCTTGCCAGCTGAAATTTTAAATACCCAGTCAACTTAGGCAGAGTGAATTCAAACAAAGAAACAGCACAGGACATAGCAAAACAGTGGTACTATATCTTCAGTCTTGTCTTTGCTCTGTAGGCCCTCAAAATTCAGTTGCAGATGGTAATGTTATTTTTCCATTTTTTCCATACAGACTAATCTTCACTCTGAACATGTACTCACTGAAATAATATTGCAAATTGGTGCTCAATGTCTGATTTCCATTCAAAAACAAACTAGTTAAATAGATAATTAAGACTGTCTTCAAACATGTCAGTTGCGAATATATTCAAAAATCTGTCTTCACGTTGGAACAAGAAAAGTACAGTCTTTGTTGTTCTATTAAATGACTTCCCTAAATGAAAGCGGATTTTTCTTGGGTATCTGAAATGTTGATAGTCCTCAAAATTTAATGAAAACACTATGAATACATTCAAGTCTTTTGTCAGAATTACCAAAAGGATTATTATGAATAATTGTTCCTTGTCTCCAAGACTGATGATTTGAAAAGGGTGCTGCAAGACTCACTGTTTTTTCTCCATCTATTAATATCTGTACAGCCTAGAGCTAGATCTGAAAAAAAAAAAAGACCTTTTTAACTACAATGGTATGTAAACATCAATCTAAAGCTGTAACCTGAAAACCTGCACACAGCTCCTACCTAATCCCAAGGGGTTGTAGAGCTCATGAGAGCCCTCGATGCACGTGGCCTAAATCAGGTTTCTGGTAGTTTGGCAATTGGCTGATTATTCTAATGCACATTTCTACTTACAACCCCAGTGATTCTTTTTCACATTACATCCTTCACAGGCATACCACAAGCAGTCCAAAATGCAAGCAAGTCTTTCCCTTCATCTGTGTTTTTAACTTGGCTATATCGAGATTGCAAAAAGCTGCAGCAAAAAGCACCAAACTCATCCAGCAAACACGTACCAAGTAGGGAAAAAAAGGTCCTGTCACCAACAAACTGAGATAGTGAACCTATGTCAGAAGGTGGAGGGCAGGGGAAGGTTCCCACTGAGGGTCTTCTGGTTGACTTGAGGAAATAAGCTTTTCTCTGCAGGCATGAGTGTGAGAACAGTCGTGATGACAGTCACTTCCCTCCCTTCTCAAAGAAGAAAGGTAGACAGGTGCAATGGGGAAAATATTTGATCAAAGCAGATATATTTATAATTCATTTAAAAGATCATGCTAGAAGGAACATGGAACTATTGTTACATTCATAAATTAAATCTAAAACACTGAGGTATATATTTAGCTTACTCTTATGCATTATTTGGCATAGCCTCATGTGATGGGTTAGCCCTTGGCTGGGGGCCAAACCACACACACCCGCTTACACAATTCCTGCCCCTACCCAATCATAGGGGAGAGAATTAAAAGGGTAAATGGAAAAGAGGACTTGCGGGTTGAGATAAGGACAATTTAATAACTACACTACAATAATATTGAAAATAATACTATATACAAATGAGTGATACACAATGATACTTCCCCCCCCCCCCGATGACCAAAGGCTCAGCCTTTTCCTGGCTTACGATCCCAGAACTACACTGACGATTCCCCCAGATGGGGGGTGCACCGCTCCCGGAGGCACTCACAGAACGGAGATAACAGTCCGAGAGTCCGTGTCTGGCCCCAGCTAACGATCCCCTGGAAAGGGAGGGTCCCAAAACTCACGGAACACAGAGAACAGTCCGAGCGTCCCAGACTGAGAGCTGACCAGCGCCCAGTGGGGGCGGGGGGAAGGCCTTGGAAGAGCAATGTGGAGCCAGAAGAGAGGACCAAAACCAAAAGCCACCGGAACCAGGAAGCGAAGGGCAAAGAGAACAATCTTCCAGGGGTCCTCACCTATATACTGGGCACGACGTGTATGTTATGGAATAGATTATTGGTCACTCTGGTTCTCAATCTAACAACCGAAGAACGAATCCCGGGCTAGTACTGGGCTGTGCCCTCCCAACATCCCCCACTCTGTCTGCAAAGAGGCTGAAGGACCTTGAAGTATCCTAGCAATAATTATAGACGTTCCTTTCTTATCAACTTTCCTCCTGAGCATAAATCCAAAACACAGACTCTTGCTAGCTATTTATTAAGAAGAGAAAAAAATAGTTAACAGAGTTAACTTAACCCAGAACACCTCATAACATGCTTATGGCACATTATGCTTATTGCACCTCTGATCTAATGCCCCCACCAGCTTCTATCTATCGCCTTCCAGGTCCCAGTTACTCACAGTACACAATCCCTTACACAAAAGTTTGGGTAGCAGTTTTCAGGATAGCTCTATATTTGTACGTATGAAAACTTCACCTCTTTAGCTAAGGTCTAGGAGGATTAAAACAAAAATTCTTGATCCAATCCCTCATTAGCTTGGTGGCACACGCTCTCCTCTCGTAAACTCCTTTGCTGGCAGAATTCAGAAAGCTAGGAGAGGGATTGCCTTCTCCACACCTTCTCCTCCATGGTACAGGAGTATCAGCAATTACTTACATCGTCTCTTTATTCCACTGTACTCACCTTGGAACACTTTAAATCATAATTTCTAAGTATAATAAAACAAATCCAAATAGAATAACTTTGAATTTGCAGGACAAACCCTTTTTGGAAGAATGTGATGCCAGAACACCACTTAAAAGGGTATTACATTGTTTAAAGTGGAAGACTTTTCATATATTCCCATAGAGTATGCGTACATATTCATTTATATTTCCATATATTGTAATAAGACCAAAACAATTTTAAGTCCTAGTTTAAGTGAGTAGCATGCAAAATAGGCTTTGTATATTATTAAGTAAAATATCAGGTTTCACACTGATAAAATTAAGCATATCACATTTGTGATTATAGAAATCCTCTCAAGAATCAACTTTCTCTACATAAATTTACAGCTACACAAGATGTGCACTTGCATTTCAACTGATATTTGTGTTTCAGTAAATAAAATTTAAAACACGAAACCTGCTGTGTTTCCTACATTTTTCTTTTTAGTTTTTCTTTCCAATTTATAACAAAAATTGTTTCAGCTTAGAGTTCCAGGAAGGTACTGCGCAGACGACAGAGCGCTGGGATGAGTCAGGAGCAGCAGCTGTCCTCAGTGCCGCAGCTCGTCACACAGCTCTGACCAACAGAACGCCAGTGGGGAAACACCGCAGGAGCAGGGGGCAATCTGGGACAAGTAATCTTTCACAGAAGTATCTGGGTGTGCAGGAGCAAGATGAGTTCATAGTACATTAGAGATCAAATGAGATAAAGAATGGAGTCTGTGAAAATAATGAGCTACTCGGGAGCATTGCTTAGCTCTGAGTAAAACTAGTGGGTGCCTAAAACATGGTCAGTCCCAACAAGGGAAGAAAAGGTGTACATCCTGAACCAAGATAAGAAAGCAGGGCATTTTAATAGCTTGAAATTCATTAAGATTATAATGAATCTTTCACTTCTGTGTCTAGGTCGGCAAGTTTTCAAAACTGGAACTCGAGTGGCATCAGGGGAAGCGTTCAACATCCAAACATATTTGTTCAGAGCTGGTCAGAGTTTCAAGTTTTCATTTTGTGTGAAATTCAAAATTTTAAAATTTCCTCTCAGTGCTAATTGGACCAAAAATATCTGAATTTTTAAACACTATGAAATGTTTGGGTGTTTTTGGTGTGGTGTTGCTCTGGCTGTGTTTTTGTTTGTTTGTTTATTTTTAAACGGGGAATACTGTATCTTCTACTCTCTACCACTTGACTTTCTAACAATGTATGATTCATGTAAGGGAAAAGTGCCTTACTAAAGCCAAGTGCTTGAATAGTTCTTGTTTGTTTTTAAATATGATGCCAACAAAGTGCAACACAACTAAAATTTTGGGAAAAGCATTGCTGTGGGAAAATTGTCATAAACTCTACAATTGCATTATTTCCAAAAACAATACCCACAAAATTTTTCTAATTCCCTAATATTTTTTGTTCTGAAAATGCCTAGTTTATCACTAAAGGTTTATGTAAATCACACTCATTCCAGCAGTTTAGATGCAGTGTTATAATAAATACAGAATTGACCAAGATGCCATGGGTTCTGGCCTTCCACTCCACATGATTTTTCACTACTACACCCTGACAAAGATGAGTAAATCCAGACCAATACTCAGTAGGGTATCAAAAAAAAACAGTCCCCAAAATAAGAACTCAATATTTTCTAGAAGGTTAATATGTAACATTCTCCTCTAGGATATGCATGAAACCACAAAACTGCTAATAGAGACTTCAGTTTCAGATTTATACCAGTTAAAAAATAGTAATTTTCAGTATAACTTCCTGACAAGCAAAACTACTCTATCTTCAGTAGCTGTTTAAAAGTTTCATTTTAAAAAGACTTAAATGAAACTGAGGCAATGTTTATAGTTATTTTACACAGACATATATGTATATATATAAAGAAAAAACTGATACAAACAGAAGAATAAGATTAAACTTGGACAAAACATCTAGTGTGTAAGGTATAAGTAAGGGAAAAGAGACTTGAAGTTTCTTGAATAATACTTCCAAGAAGCAAAATGAACAAGACAGGTGACTGAACTTTGTCTCTGAGGTCAGCACTATGGTAACAAAAAAGTTCTGGATATTCAACTTTAGTCATTATTAGCTTTTAATTTAGAGCCATGCAGAAGCAATATTTGGATATGCATGAGTTCTGTTCAGACTTAGGACATATTTACATAGATTGCAATACAGAAAGACAGACACACTGTTCCAGAGGTGGTCAGCAACAGCAAGACAACTCTTCCACTACCGGGCTCGTCTTTTTCCCAGTTAGTCTTGTTGCAGTGTTCTTGTGTGTGTCCTCAGCACAAGAGGATGACTGGTGAGGCACTTTCTCCCCTCCCTGACTCAGCATACAGAACGTGTGGGATGTCTCATTTCAGAAAGCACAGTATTCTCCAATGGGACATGACTGCTGCTGCCAAAAATCACTCTGAAAAAATAGGGTAGATCTTTACTGCTGTGGATTAAGGTCAGAACCAGAATCTTGGTGCCTCTATACTGAGCTTCTCCCTGTCCAACCAATTCTGCTGTCCCTGAACTACTTCCTTTACAGTAGTTAAGATACGTTTTGTCCCCAGTGACTGTCCCATCTAAAAATAAGTGCTCTTGACACACAAGAGAAGTCAGGCTAGCACAGCAGGACGCTGAAGCGTCTCTAGATGCATAGCAGGGCTTCTCTTACACTGAGTTGCAGCAATTAAGGAATTCACACTTGATAAATGCAATAGGGGCGGCTTCTTTTTATCTCTTGCAAACAGTGCCAGGACTGATAAATGCCTGACCCCTATTTGGGTCTCTAGCTTACTCTGTTATGCTGTTCTCTGGAATCATAAAATACCAGTGCTTCATTAGGCAAACACACACTGCCATTGTATATGCTTTTTCATTGACATCTATAGATGAACTGAGTAATTGACAGCAGCTGGCTCAACTTTTTGCTTGGATCTACACTTTCTTAAAAGACATTCACACAGAAACACACTCTGCTCTGATTGTATTTCTCAAGCAGAGAGATAATGCCTGAACTCTGGAAAATTTCTTACCTATAGTTGAAATAACTCTTCTTCAGCTTTTATCTTGTTTTACAGCTATAACAGTACAGCAACAGGCTTCTCTGCATTACACTTAACTAATGCTATTATTTGATTCAAAGATCCTTGCCCTTCTTTTTTCCCCCCCAAGGTGAGTGAAAATCATAACAGAAGCTAAATGAAACATACTTTTCTTCATAGCAACATATTACAATATCCCTGATATGGACTAGATTAAGCTGATTAAAGCCCTGCCAGAGCAAGGCCCAAAGAAATAATCTGTCATAGGAAAATACCCCTTTCTCATTACAGTAGTAGTATTTAGTCTCCAGAAATATTACTATTTACAAACTGAGAGGGAGTGGTATTGTAGGTATTGCTTCTCCCTATTTTCTTGTATTCTCTTCACTGCAGTAATTTTAAAGATACCTGTGTTGGCAAGGAGGAATTTTATTTTGGAAGTTTGAGTACTGTACTTTTTCAGAAACCTCCCAAAAGTTATTAAAATAGATGCACTTACAGAGGATGTTTAGCTTAAAGTTTTTAAAGAAAGTTATTTTTCAATTTGCAATGGAAACAGCATTCTTTTAAAATGTGTTTATGAGCACTACAGCACACAAACATTACACAGTTCAGGCTTTTCTGACAGGTACCTAAGCAACCAATTCTCTGAGAAAAAGGATTGTAAGAGGACTATACTTGAAAAACCACATATCAAAGGAAACACTAAGGGCCATAAAAACAGCCTCTAAAACTCCCCCCAAAACATTAATTTTCAATTGATTGTTTCTACTGGGAGGATTACCATGTTTGGCAAAGGAAACTACAATGCCATATGTCTTAATGGCATTCATGGCTTTTTGACTGCTGTGGGTTGTGATTCATTTGTTGGCTAGGACGTTCACTTTTGTCTTCCTGCTCTACAAGATTTCAAGTGTTACCTAATTCTTGTTTCAATAGAATTGTATGTTTACCCAGTTTGTGTCCAACATTGCCTCTAGGTCTTCTTTGTTAAAAAATTTCTGTGATTTCAGAGAATAAAACTGGTCTCTTTTGTCTTGTAAGCAAAGCCATTCTGTCAAGAAAGGTTAACTTCTACTCCACAGGAGAATACTTTTCCTCAGGATTCATATCCTTTCATGTCCCAGGGAACTGCAGAGATCCAGAGATCCATTCCAAGAGGAAGAAGAAGGGGTCAGTTGTTTGCTTGCCTTTTGAAGGAAGGGGACCTACCTTATCCAACATGTAGAGCAGTATTTGGTATCCACTATTAAAGGAAACCCAAGGCAGGCTATGAAAAAGGAATGGCCTTACCTTTAGGAGTTTATGGATGTACTCATTACTGTAAACTGTCTCTTCTCTTGTCAGCTTCTCTCTTCTCTTCCCCTTGGCAAACTTTGTCCTGAACTTTTTAGAACTAACTTATCCACTGTCTCAGCCACATTGCCAAGCTATTTCAAAGTCCCATACAGACTAAAGCAAAAGCAAGCCATGATCTGAGAGTGTTACTAAGGCATTTTCTGTGACCACACCTAAACCTGCACTTAGGCCGTTACTTCAGAGGGGCCTGTATTTATATAGTGCCACCTCGGCTATGTATGGATGGACAGAACCCCAGGTAAATGGCTCTTTTCCCTTGTTTTTCTGGCTATTACAGAAATGAACAGCACATTGAATTACAGTACCATTTTTATATCAGCACAATGAGTACAAGGGTCGAGCTGCTTCTAAAATAGTATCTTATTTAAATAAGTCTGGAAAGTAGGGCCTCAGTTGTTTTACAGACTCGGTGTAACAGAGGAAAATCAAGCAATTCATGGAAGTGTTGGCTAAATAAATATGAAGAAAAAACACTACTAGCTCTTTAGTTTCACTCAAAAAGTTCCTAGTTTTTGGTTTTGTTTTTTTAATTAGGTGGTTTTGGAACAGTAAAAGTAAGTAATTTTATATCTGTTTGTGCAGTTTACAACCTTAAAAGGTCTTGTCTTTACAATTATTTTGTTCATTAGGTTTTCACGGAGTGTTATAATAATTCTTTGCAATAATGCTTGAATAGAATTTTTTAAAAGCAACTTTAACAAAGGTTTTGTTCATTTGCTTATAGCTTCTGTCTTTTAAAATAATTTAATTTGCATATGTCTCTTTCTTTTTTATTTGAACTTTCAATACATTTAACAACTGGACCTTGTTCACTAGAATAGAGATATCAAAAGGGCATGCTAAATCCCAAGTAAATATTGTCATTGGAAAACAAATCATGTTGATCAAAATAGACTGCTTCACTTCTCCCACCTACTCTTTCTTACAAGAAAATGTAAATGGAACATAAAAACCATTTTGGTGGAGAAGACAAAGTTTATCCTTTAGCAAAAATGAAAAACAGAACTGAAAAGCTTTGGGGGGAAGGGGGGGGCAAGCCCCAAGCCCCTAACCTCGTCCTCCAAATCAAAGCCTCAAGAATTTTCCAGCCACTGCCACAAGAAAAACACCATTTTCCAGACTTTTGAAAATGAACTCTCTTAATGCTACCATATCCCTGAAAAAGGTAAAGCTCAACATATAGAAGGTGGCAGCAAGGATAATGAACCACTTGCTCAGCTCAAGTCAACTCAATGAAACTTTCTATCTCTTGTACAGGTAGTGCTTTGTCTCTCTGAAAACTGCATATTAAGGCTGTTCCAAGCTTTTGCAATTGTTTGCAGTTCAATTGCCTCCTCTGCGCCTTAGCCAGAAACAACCTTCATTACAACTCCACTCACCATGTTAGGTCAACACTGAAGCCTGGGATGGCTCTACGCTTAACTGCTGTTCCACAAGGACTGAGCTAGAAGCGACCACGTACACCTGGGGCCTGCACACGAACTCAGCATCACACAGGCAGGTTTGGTCACAGTTCACCGCAAACTGCACAACTCAAAAAGGTCTTTGCAGCTCCTTTCGGCTCTGGGTGCTTGCTAAGAGTCACGCTGTCCTAATTATCAATAGAATCTCTGTCAAATTATCTATTTTAGAAAAATCTCCAGTATCCTTTTCCAATTTGTAAAATACTAAAGCAAAATAAATGATTGTCAGACTCAAATATTTCTAGAAAACAGGCTGGAAAACAAACATGACAATGCTCAGCTGAGCTAGTCACTTGTGGCCTCAAGGGTCCTGTTGTATTCAACTCTGCATGAACATGTGAATGTTACTACATGAAACTTATCACCCAAATGCTCAACACTGTGTATTTGTCCTCCTAAGGCAGACAATTCGGTAATAAACAGTACACTCCCTTCCAGTCAAGACAAGCAATGACAGAACATACATTCCGCTCTAATGGTTAGTTTTCTTGTTTGAGAAAACTTTATTTCAGCAAATGAAAAACATAAGAGACCACTGTGTAGCAACAGCAAGTATTAGGATTTGTTACTCCTGATCTCCCCTCTAACTGATGGCGGGAGGGAAAATGATTGCGGGAGGAAGGGCAAATGAGATCTCAGTACGCACACACAAATATGGAATCATGGAGCTTGGCTTACCTTTAACTTCATACTATTTCTTTTTTCCTTATGATACTACAAAAATAGTAAGAAAAAGAAAGAACTTCAATGCTACCAATAAAACTTGTAATTACTCTTCAGTCAATTTAGTGAGGAAGCACTTCTGGAAGCTTCATAACTTGAAAACCAATCATTTTCCCTTTGCAGTGAAAGGTGTTCTTATGGCTATCCCTTTGTTTGAAAATCTACTTGGAAATTCTAAGTATCATTGAACCATTGACTAATGTGCCAGCCAAGTTGGCAGGTATCCTTAATGAACCAGGGAAAACCCTTTCTCTGATCACTTTATGGAAGAGGGACACTTGGAAGTTACCCTAGAAAACCCACTCAATCATTATGTCATTCATATCAATACTGTACATTTTGCAAATCCTGCATTCAGGGAATCACTTTCATTTTTCTTCCTGATAGGGCTTTATCCTGGGCAATTACTGTGTCCTCTTAAAGCAAAAGAAATTTATTTCAAAACACTCATTTAAAAACCAGTGCTGTTAAAAAGCTTCATCCTTACTACTTCTGTAAATAACAATCAATTAAAAACAGCATCAGAAGTCAACAATGAGAAATTTCTACATGTACCTGGGCCCTATTAAATTCTGAGAACCTGACAAGGTCCCAATTCAATAAAGCTTTTAAACAGTTGAAAGTCCCATGGTAATTCACATTTCTCAGGCATGCAATTAAATATCTTACTTAACTTGAGCCTACACCTAAAATACCATATCTCAGTGTAAATAAGCACAGCCCTGCATAAGGAATTCTCCATTGCAAAATATTAAGAAAACTATAAAGAGGTCTGACCAATATTGAATATACTTAATTAGTGAGGTTTAATGAATAACTCAGAGACTGAATTAAAGGTCAATATTCAAAACTGGTATAAAAAGCATCTTTACTGAACAACTTATGAAAAGGAAACTGTGTATCATTCGAGGCCATTAAACAAATTACATTACTGACACTGACAAGAATGCAGTAAAACGTTTACCAAACATTTTGCTTGTCCACAAAGTATTCAGTGAAAAATATATCAAACAGATCATATTACACAAGCAACCATTTAAAAAAGTCAATGTAAAACCAGCAATTATATTCCTAACTGCTTTCTTCCCCTGTCGGTTTTCCAAAAAACTGAGAGGACAAACATCCTGTGGATCACTTTTCAGTCTCATTCTCAGGTTCACTGTCTCCACTATCACTGTCTCTTCCAGGGTGTTCTGGCATTGTTCGATGTTCATCCACTTCGGCCACTTTCAATTCTCCTTCCTTTATTGTTTCTTCCCCTACCTTATCTGCTTCTGCATCTTCCTGCATGCCTTGCACTTCACCTTCTACCTCAGTCTCTTGAGTTGGAATAGTTTCTGGTTCTTCAATCATGGCAGGTGGGGGCAGTAAACGCTAGATGATTAAAAAATAAAGGGTTTTCAGTTTTTACAATAAATTAATCTATTTGGGCCTCTATTCCTATTTTAGCTTGAACTGTTCACTTTGTATTTAGGATTTTGCATTAGATAACAAGTTAACAACATAGACTTAAAATTTAGAAGCCCTAGTAATTTGTAAGCACTTATTTCCTATATTTAAAAAAAAATTAAGAATTATCTTGTCTCACACAATGCTCTTATTAGACATATTTTATTGCCTAAAAAGAGTGTGTCAAAAACTCAGTACTTCCAATTCAAGGATATCAAACACGTTTCATTATCCCAAACATTCAGACTAGTAATAGGACTATGGTAAATACCTACTTGGAGCAACATGCACAGTCCTACAGTAATCTCATCTATTACCTTTTCAAACTCCTAGATACATCTAACTTGCTTTTTGAGGCCTTTAACAACTCATTCCAGTAATTTCCCCTTAAAACATCTTACAAAATGCTATGTGAACATTGTCTGTACTTATACAAGTTTCACCCACAGCTGTAAATGCAGAACAATGCAAGTTCCAGTAACAGTTAAGGCAACGCTTAGATGTTTTTCACATAATACTTCTGGAAAAGTAATTTAGTATATTCAAAGTGTTTTGCTTGCAACCAAAACAGTAGTTTGCAAAGCATTATAAGCAGCAATGGTAGCCAGATTACAGACTTTGGAAAAAAAATACCAAGAATACAGTGAGCTGAAGAGGATGGATGAATGCCATACAATTCCAGTCTGTACAGAAACACTCATACTTCTTGCAGCCTGACATTATTTAATGACATGATAGATATTTCCTTGCAATATTGTGATGCATTTTAATGAAATGAAAGCTCAACAAGCCACCCATGGATGATTGTTTAGTTTTATTTTGCTTAAAGGCAACTTGGGTTCACATGACAAATTAAGTGTTTAATTACAGCGAAGTCTTATCTTCAATTAGAATGACACTAATATTACAAATATCTGACAAGCATAGCAAATCTATGAAGTAATTATGACTACCAGCAGAGATATGAAAAGCTTTTTTTATAGACTTTAAAGTTATAATGGTCTCTATAATCCAACTGTTCACAGAAAAAAAATTCAAAATCAGAGATCCTTTAATTATAAAAATATGTTCTTGATGCACAAGACAAATTCAGACTTCTATGATTTAGATGTATGTTGTGCTTTGTGACTACTGCTGTTAGAAGTAGTGTAAAATAAAACCTATCATGTTGTACTAAATAAGGTAATAGAAATTTAATGGCTGCACTTTGTTTTTTGTAGTTCACTTTCTGTCTTCCCTGGCAAGGAGAATGTGATTCATTGCCACAGGAGGAAAACAGCTAGCAATGGATAAGATTAGGATGTTAGAAAAGAATAACTCATATGAGCAGAAGGATTGAGTCCATATTTGATTTAGGTTTTAAGGAAACCCATCTTTTGGTAGAATTTAGATGCTACCATCTGCTTTTCAGGACATGTATACGCTTTTGAGTTTTGACAGGGCTATCCATTTGTATCTGAATGTGGTCCACTGCAGAGTCCACTGATCAAATACGATCAGCATGGTTGAGGGATCTCCAACTATATTAGACAAACTGGCTCCAAAATGACTCTCGTTATGTGCTTATAGGACTGGATTTCTAACAAAAGTGTGAACCTTCACTACTTGAAAAGAAATACAGTTACAAGAAGAAGAGATTTTAGTAGTGTCACCCTGCTTTCTCTATCCTCTTTGCTTTGCAGCAGACAGATAATTAGAGCACTTCCCCAAAATGGTGAGAAAGTATCCTGTACACCTGGGAAAGGCTTTTTCTGGGTAGCAAAATGCTTCAAAATTGGCTGAAGCTATGCTTCTCATAAGAAAAAGAAAATAATACAAAATTCACTGGATAAAAACAGCAGAGAAAAATAAATTTTCTATCTGAAAGTCTGACATTCAGTTAAAGGGGAAGTTTTGGTTCTGATCTCTACTGATTACACTGTTCCATATTTGAAGAAACAGTGGACGAAGGAAGGAAGAAGATGTGACAGAGGAACATCCTTGCAATAAAGAACAGAACCTAGATCTCACAGACAAGTACCTTGGACTAATCTGTTCAAGGATACAGAGCCATGCTCACACTCTCTTCCCACAGCCAGTTAATGCAGGGTGAGTAGTGTCCTTTTACATCCATTTTTTCCACTTTTGGAAATCTCTCAGAAGAGCAAAAACCAACAAGGGAACTTCAGAGTACCATGAAAGAATAAATTATAGGTAATATAATCAAGATACACCCCAGACATTAAGTGAAAGCTGACACAGTTGAGGGGTAGCATTTAAGATCTCTCCCCTTCTCGTTTACCACCAACTACCTCTAGGCATCTAGAGGGCCAAGTATACCGAGTAAAGGCAGCTTCCTGCTCAGTATCTACCTCAGCTACCTTAAAGTTCTGCTCACATACATAAGAAGACAAGGAGTTTATGTTGGGTTCTGAATTCTGCTTCAGGGATTAAACACTGACAAAAATAGGCACAGGAGTCAGAAAGCACCTACAGCTGCTTCCAACTCCATGCAATTTTGCTTGGTGATGAAGTAGGGCTGAAAAAAAAAAAATCACTCCAGAATAGTGCCCAACCAGCCTGGGTAATGCAGTAAGCTAATACGGTTAAAATGGTCTTTCTATACACTGCAGACTTGTCATTAAAACCTCTATTACAAAACATTATTGCTCCATGCAGTGGTGCTATAATACCACTAGCTACACTTACCTGAAACATAACACACAAGTTTACTTCAAGTAAATATGGACAGGCTAGTTCTTTATTATTAATGAATAATTTCTGGACCCAGACGGAACCATGTCTAGCACTTGGCATCAGTTACTGCTGGTTTTGGAGTCTTAAATTGGGGCTTAAAAATTACTAAAAGATACAGCTCTTCCTACTGCAGGATTTTAAAAACCTCAATACTCTCACACCCAATCAAAACTTTCTTGAATTTTAAACCTAACGGGAACCATCTCAAACCTCAACAGCATCTCATGTCGCTTACTAAAAAAAAAATTATTTTAAATGAACACCTTCCGAAACTTAGAAGGTCCTTACCTGTTGATAGTGGCGTGTACTCTGTATCATGTGCATATACATATTGTACACGAAGTTAGCCATTTGAGGCATGTTCTTAATAACATGTATTTGGTGAGATGGTCTTTCTCCATTCTAAGGAAGGGTGAAAAAAAATAGACATTCATCAAGCAAAGCAAAACGATCATTATTTAAAGGTTATTTAACCGTATTAGAAAACATACATCCCAAGAAACCAAACAATACTTTTTAAAGGAAAAATAGTTTAATTACTTGGAAAGATAGGAAGTGTAGGTCTTAAACTCTGTGGAACTGGCTTAACCATCATACTGCAGCCTAACAAAGAAACTTCAAAAGGAAAGGCTGGGTTCTGATGCTTACTCCACAAAGTACATTTTGAACTTGAGTCATTTAACATATTAAAGATACAAATACTTTACGATCAGATTAGGATGTAGCCTACTTGTCCACCACAGCCCAACTCCTTGCTCACACTCGTCAATCATGCACACTGCATTGTTCGTTGCACAATGGACCTGAAAGTTTCAACTGAAGGGGCTCTCCTCAGACCTGTCAACAGCACTTAAAACCAGGTAAATACCTGTAACTGAATTTTGGGTTCATGTAGGCACCCCTTCCCAAAACTTCATGAAGAAAAGCAGATATGCTCCTCTATTTCTTAATTTAGCATCCTACTCTATGTCCTATGCTGAGATGCTCAATACAAATGTTTCCCTAGAGATCTAGTGCTCTATTACAAATTATGTTTTTGTACCTACAAATCAGCTCAACAAGATTTTTTTGTGATTTTAGACCCAATAAAAACAAAAAAATGTTAATTGGTTATCCTGAATTACTCAGTCAAGTGTGATTTTACCTCTTTTAATGAGAATGATTAGCTTTGTGTGACATTGGGGTTTTTTTAAAGAAATACCATTATTTTGTTTCATAACAAGACCAAAAATATGTAACACACTAAAAACTTACCTATTTATCACAAAAGAAATATATTGAATCATACAGTCAGAACTTCAGGAAAGGCAGGCACAGAGTTATACTGATAACTAAGTTTTCTGGAAAAATCAATTAAAAAAAGCCTGTGTGTATCTTGATAAGAGTTAACTCTAGGGACACAAATGTCCAAGAGGCACTGCTTTAGCAGAGAAGACAGTCCCACTTCTTATAGCCTGCTCAAAAAAAGTGGGCAAACACACACACATGTTACAGATAGCAAAATTCAGAGCAGCTGTTCCTACCTGTCTTGTTGTTGGAAAACATTCTGTGGGAACGATATGGAGGTGAAGTGGTCGAGCTGTGAGTTGGCTGAAAGCTGGAGTTAGCTCAAAACAGTTCTGAAACAGCGATACCCTTGCAAAGATATAAAGCCCCAGCCTGGCTCTTGACATGGCAACAACTAATCGTCGAACATCCCTTCAGAAAACAAACAAAATCAATCACGTTCTTTTTAACTAATGACATAGTTGCAATAAAAATAACTAGAAGTATATAGAAGTTTTAATTAAAGGAAATATAAAATCATCTGCTAAAATACTATTTTGTCTTTAGTTTTTTCCCCTACATACTGTTTCAATAACTACCAAATCCTAGAACCATTATATAAAAGAGGGTTCACTGTACCAACAATGATATGAAAAAAATCACCCTCTACTATTTTTCTAGACTTCACAGGTAAAGACTGACTTTGAGAACATCATAATAGTATTTCTGTATCCCTGAATGAGTAAACATGAGTTTGATAACTCATCTAACTACTGCTGATTAGACAAGTCTTCCTCTATCCCACCTCAAAACTGAAGTGCAAACATTTTAAACTACACATCACAAGGCAACTTCTGAAGTGATCAAACACTTCTGATCGAAAACAAATAAAATACTACTTACAGGAAAGAATCAGTGAGAAAATTTAAACCTGCATTTGTTCAACAAGCATTATACTCCTTTTGTTCTACTAGGGTGAAACGAAGTTCAGCCTATCTGCAGTAATATAAACTAATTATAGTATAAGAGCCATTACTAAAGGATAAAGTGGTTGTGAAGAGGGTACCAGACAGTTATAAAAGGAAGCATGTCTGAACTTTATTCAATACATAGCATTAAACTTCATTTCTACTACATACTCAAATAACTGAACACTTTTGTGTAATTTATTATAAACATCTTTCTAACACTGAAAAACATGTAGTTTAAAGGCCCTACAAGAGTCTCTTCTTACATACCTAAGGTGGCCTACAGCTTTGGTACGCACTAGTGAAAGGAGAATATAATCATTTTGTTGACCTTGAAATCTGTCCACAGTTGTTACCTGGAGAATCAAAAACCAAGAAAAATCTCCATAGGTTAATATTTTCTATTTCATTTAAAACATGACACCAAAATTTTAACATCAACTTCAGACTGAGATTGCAGTAAATGGAAAGAGAAAATAAAATATTTTAACTGTGTTTTAGTTGGCCTCTAACTAAAAATCATCAGCCTGTTCTTTCTGGGAGATGCTGTGAGGAGCTTTTGTCTGACTGTATACTGTTTCTTTTACATTTTTATTCAATTCAGACAGCTAACAGTGGGGTACTATTAACAAAGATTATGTAAAGCCATCAGTTTGAAAATCCAGAGTTTTAACCTGCAGAATTAGCACCAGATTTTTATAACTATAGTTTTTATTTGTTTCATCAGATTCACCACCATACTTTTTATTAAATAATTTCCACTCTGGGTGCATCTTCCTAAAAATGTGGGTTTTAGGGTTTGGGGTTTTTTTTAAGGACAAAATAAATGACAAATAAAAGAGTTACTCTGTCCCATGTAGTCTGTAGCTTTTCCAATTTCACCGTCTTCAATTTGTTCATACGTCAAATTACAAACAGGCAGAAACAAGGGCACTACTCTATGAAATTCCATAGCACGTAGGTTAATAAATGTGTAGTTAACCAGGGAATACTTGCGCAGAAAGCTGTGAATCTATTAAATTAGTCTGTTCTAAAATATGACAATTTAAAAACAAACCAACCAGAGCCACTCCAATGACTGATATATTTTCAAAGTCACCTTGTTTGGCCGTCCAATCAGTGGATTACTTCCACACCGCTGATTAATGACATCACGGATCAGGTGTTTTTGTCCATTGTATGTTGTCAGGATACTTATCTTGTCTGCAGGATAACCAAGCAGGCACATATACATGAAGAGTGCCACAACATACTCCGCTTCACCAAGATTCTTAAGTTTAAAAGAGGAGAGAAAAAGAAAAAAAAAAAAAAAATAAAAAGGGGTTACTCAACTTGTAAGGCTGGAAAGAATAACACCTGTGACATTATCATATATCTAGGAAAAATCTCAGCGCTAAGAGAAATCTCTCTAGATTTTATATTTCCTTGTTCACTCAATAAAAGCCACTTTGAAAGAATAAAAGAACCACAAGTAGGCTTAATGACATCATTCTGATTCCTTCTCAGAGAACTGCTGAAAATAACTAAATCAACATTATTGTTAGTCATTGACTGACGCTTTCCAATATTTACTCAGAAGCTACCAGTTGTATTTCAGAAAGATTAGCTTCTAAATAATTAATAGTCCATAAATATAATAACAATTAAATGTTAAAACACTTAAATTATATTTCTGGACTACTAAATATTTACACATTTGCACCTAAATGCACTTTACATGCTTATAGCTGTCTGCCCAAAGGAACTGCCACCTCAACTTTATTATTTATTATTACAGAACTTGATCAATACAATATTTCATTTTTTCCTTCTTAAAAGTCACATGCCAAAAACCCACTTGCTATGTAAAATTGTGGGATTATTACTTGTCAAAAAATATTAAAGGCTGATAATCTAGAGATATCTGTATTTAAATATATGGGTTTAAAAAACACTTAGTGTCAGTACAACATGGTTCTAAATAACCAGGCAAAAAAGTTGCCATGACTCACTCTCCAGCAAGCTAAAGTTAAGAATTAGTTGAACTAGAATAACTAAACCCCTTTCAGCTGTAAATTAGGAGATAGATGTCTGGATTATCAAATCGTTATTTCTACTGCAAGCCATAACTATCGTATTTCCTAACTTTTTTTCTGTGCCATTACTTATAAATAATGTCTGTCCCAAAGCATCACTCTTCTAGCTACAGGAAGGTTTGTCCTATTTCTACACTGAAGTTATTCATATTCTGTTTAAATCCATTTTCTGTCAACAAGTTAACTTTCAGGTTAAAAAGTTGTTCTCAGTTGCTGACACTTATTCCTGCTTTATTTATACTAGGAATCTAATTCCCACTTGGTCCGTGTTTGACTAGGCTGGACATACCAGCCTCATTTATTTTTTCTTATTAAGTAGGCTCTGCATTACTTGGAAAATGCAGTTGCCAGGCATATCAAGCACCTGTGGGTGTAAAGGTATTCTACAAATTTTAATCTGCTTTAAGTATGGAAAGAAAAGCCTAAATTCACAAAGAGCAATAATACACGGTGGCAATCCGTTATCTCATCAAAAACCATGCAGTGCTACCAACATACTCTGCTCATATCTCTCAATCCTCAAGATAATGAAAAAAAAACCACCTGTAGGAAGCATCAGAAGTTTGCTCATGAAAGAACTGTTGTAATGATAACAGTGTTCTGTGTCCTTGCATGAGTGCTCTCAGTCTTCTTTGGCCCAGTAGCCTAAAGCAGTGCTCAGATTCCCAATTATCAGAATCCCATTTTTAAGACACTAATTTCAGCTGTTCCTGTTCCACAGGACTTTTAACTACTTATACATTACAGCGTTACAGATTGAAAAACCAAAATCAAAATAAACTCTCCCCTCCAAACGACTCTATCCTCAATCTATAAGTGAGATAAAGTGGATTATGATTCACCATTTCCTTCTTCACTGATAGCACACTAGCATGTACTAAAAAAAAAAAAAAAGTGAGAGGAACCCAAGCAAAATCTATTAATATCTTTCATACCTTTCAAAAAAATAGATTAACACAGCTCTCCATGATCTTCACAGGGAAAACGTGACCATGAATATTATAATTCTATAGTATGTTGCTTGCTTTCCATAATATCAAGCAAAATATAAGGTGTTAACTCCATGTTTGAATTAAACTCATTAACTTGCACACAGCTCCAGCTTCTAACTTCCCTGAAACCTCAACTGCTGATTTGTTTGTTTCATTGCTGTTTTTAAAACAAGAAAAATAAGAGGACTGAAAATACAGGCATCTCATTACAAGTGTAAAAGGTTTTCCAGTATTTAAGAGAAACAGATGGAGGCTGTGGTTGGTGGCTTAATTTGAAAATTTAGTTGAGAAATTCCAAGGCTAAGGTTTTTTTGGCAATTCAGACTCAATGTCCCTCTGCCTCTTACATATATTTCTTGCAACACTGTTTCATTCTTTTATGAATGGGCTTTTTAGCATTATTACATATAGATCAACTCAATACAGTGACTCTTCAAACTCAAATATGTGCCACAAAGTAAACTTTGATCCTTCATGTACAGGGCAAATGCTACTGTTTATTTCACTATCATGACAGTACAGCTGAATTAAAATGGACATTAATTTGCCATAGGCCAAAACAATGTTTCATAATGAATCATACACCAAATCTCAGCACTCCCATAACACTGAGAAAACATAGATACTAAGCGAAGTCATTTACTTTGAGCAAAAAGCACAACATAAGTTATCATTTTCAACATTCAAAACTCGATAACAGGAGAAAAATATCATGCATAGGCATGACTCAGTTACCTAAGAACATTAATTGAACATCAGTTTACTGTATTTTGATAGTCTGCCTTCATTGCAAATTTAGTAAGCCATATCCAGATTAAATAAAGTATACATGTAATATTTCTCTTACCTGATAGAAATAAGGATTGGGTTCAGACTCTCCCACACCATTAAAGTCTTCTACGTTTATAAGCTGGAAGTCATACAAAAACCCAGCATTGGCTGTTCTGAACTCTGGCAGAAGCTGCACGTGAGGCAGGTTACCCAGATTCTTGTAACGCCAGTTGTAGAGGTTACATAAACTGTTCAAAAACACACAGAGAGAAACCCCAAACAGCTAAAGCAGTTTCCTGAACTCATTGAACATACTCGGATGCACGCAACCCCTCACTTTCAGGACTTCTGAAACTTCTGTAAGTTTTTAACAAAAAAAAAATAAATTTTGCTGGATAGTCTGTTTGAAGATTAACATACTAGTATACACTATCCAGCAAAATTATTTGTAAAGTTTTGATTCTGCTTGGTTCTCTCTCGCAGAAAACTTCATATTTCACTTCTTTTTAGAAAGCTCAGTACAGCATGTGCAGCCTTAAATCTGTTCCATTTGATCAGCTTTACAACGTAGGGTACAATTTTTGCAAAGAAATCTCATAGACATTTTCATGGGTAACAAAACTTAAGGAATATTAATGCTTCTTTACAAAAAGGAAAGAGTAAGGGAGAAAGGATTTTCTGCACTATCCTTTGTAAAGCTTATTACTGCAAAAATAACTTTATTTTCGTACTTTGTGTACTAGCATGTATTAACATGAGACGTGAAGGGAAGCAACCAAAATCTACCAATTCTGAATCATCTCTGGTATTTATAGGGACAAGAATATAACCAAAATGTCTCATTCAGAAATGCACAACAATATCCAGACCAGATAAAGTAGCAGACAGTTCATGGGAAGCTACCTATGATCAGAAAAGACAAAGTGTAGGAAGGTATGGAAAAAATCCTTGACCAAGAAACTGCTTGCAAAGAGAAGGAATTCTTCTACTCTCTTATCTCTAAGAAATTTGCTGAAATGTTGCAAAAAAGTTGATGGCAAAATAAACTTCATTTATCATCATACTCAGATATCATTTGCATTTTTAAAATCCCACCGAACTGTTGTTCATATGACTAGAAAATAACATTCTACTACCATCAACATTTCATTTTCATACATAAAAAAATATGAAGTTCACCTTCATATTGTTCATTCCATTTTATGTCTAAAAAAAAAGAGGATTTAAAACTAAACTTACAGTAGCAAGATTTTGTATGGAGTAGTTTTCTTTTTTTTTTTTTCCTTCTTAATATGACACCACAAATATGTACTTTACACAATACATAAATCTGACACCTAAATTACCACAGTGAAATGCCAAATAAATGAATAAAAAAGAGAAACTATCTTACTACAGATACACAGTATCTCTTTTAATATAAAAAAAAGGCTTTATGCTCTTGTATGGACAACCAGGTTGTCTCCAATCAAAGCAAAAGCTCTGCTGAAATACTTCAAGAAAAGCACCCTTTTGCAGACTGCAAGGGAAATATGTATTCAATGTTAAATAAATCAAATCTTTATTTAGCCTTGAATATATTGTTCTCCAGGTTGTTCAGCCTGGAGAAAAGAAGACTCCGAGGAGACTTAATAGCAGCCTTCCAGTACCTGAAGGGGGCCTACAGGAGAGATGGGGAGGCACTCTTTATCAGGCAGTGTAGTAAGAACAAGGGGTAACGGGTATAAGCTAAAAGAGGGTAAATTTAGACTAGACATTAGGAAGACATTTTTCACTATGAGGGTGGTGAGACACTAGAACAGGTTGCCCAGGGAAGTTGTGGATGCCCCATCCCTGGAGGTGTTCAAGGCCAGGCTGGATGAAGCTTTGAGCAACCTGGGCTAGTGGAGGGTGTCCCTGCCCATGGCAGGGGGTTGGAACTTGATGATCTTTAAGGTCCTTTCCAACCCAAACCATTCTATGATTCTGTGATATTAAATATATAAGTTTAAAAGAGGAAGTTTAAAAGAGGAAGCTTCTGCAAAAAAGTCCCAGCTGTAAAAAAAACCAAACCAACAAACCACTTAAGACCACTAAAATTCGTTTAAATATAATTTTCATTAAAGTACTCATACAATAGCAGAGTACTACTATATAAAAAAAAGTAAATCTGATTGATCTCATTGCATTTCAGCAGTAAAATCTGCCTTCCTAGTCTAAGCTGAAACAAATGGAACAAACCAACTAAATTACGGTTTTGCAAACTCCTGTCCTAATAAAAAAAAAATCCAAAATTATATGTACACTTTTCCAATTTTTAACCTCATATTTTCTTACAAGCCAGACATGCCATTTTCTCTCTCTCACCTTGCTCTTGCTCTTCCTTGCGCATCCAAATCAACAGTTGGCACTCCAATGCGAACAAATCGTGTAAAAAGAGACTGCTCCATGTTGGAGTATTTTTGAAAAGCCATGTTCTTAATGACTGGTGGCAACTGATGATGGTCACCAATCATAATCCAGCGCTTCAAACGACTGAATCCGTCCTGGGGGTTCTAGAATTAAATAATTACACAATTAGAACTATTACAATATAATTGAGGCACTTAATTACAACATATTAATAGTCAAATTGGCTGTCTTAGCCTAAGCCCTAAATTTCAACATTTGTTCTTAAGCTACACTAAACTGCAGTAATTTTAAAGACTATTAGCTTCTTTCCAATCTACTAGCAGAAAAAAGGAGTATTTTAAACAGTCTTGTTTCTCATAAAGCAACAGGTAAGTTTATTTATTATAATCAGAAGACAAAGATCAGGATAAATGTTACATTGTTTTAAAGGCTAAAAGTAATATATTATCAAAGGGCAAAAGGAAGAACCACAATTACAGAAGTTACAGTAGTGAAATACTGATTTCTACACAGTAGTGTTACCCTAGAACAGTCCTTTAAACTTTATTTTTTGAATTCTGAGAATATGAAATTCCTGAAGCATCTGAAACAGTTTCAGTGCTCATATGCCTGGGGCACAAACTGTACCTGCCTTTCAAGTGTCTCTCTAGTTCATGTGCTTCACCTGTTTACCTCTGGAATTCCCACATGGCCTCTTCCATGACCAGGATGTGCCTCTAATTAATCCTTACCATGGCTCTTGGACCAAATGCTCTTCAGTATGTTTGGTATATCTCTTTCCACTTCCTCATCATTCTTTGTGTACCTATGTTACACACTTACAGAGCTTATAAAAGAACACTGTAACATAGGGACAAAAAAGGAACAGATTGTGGGCAACTTTACCCAGGAATTAGAATCCTGAAGATTTCCACCTGCCAGTTTTACAATTCAGACCCTCATTTCTTACACACTGCTGGGATATCTCCCTTTTCCCATAGGAGCACTATTCAAGAAAGAGCCTAAAGTTGCTTCTCTTGCCACTTGAAGTTGAAAAGCTCTGAAGCCCTCACTGATCAGAGAGCAAGGCAGGAAAACTGAACTCTGGACTGTCCAGCTCATCAAGCTTGAAGACGCCTTAGTAAGAAAGTAAGAGGATGGAAATTATTTTCAATGGCATAGAAACGTTTCTTTCCTTCCTCCCCCCCCCCCCCCCCCAAAGGGTTACTGCTTTGGACAAGACCAAACATTCTACACAAACATTCTGCTCTTATCAGCAATTTCAATCTCAGACAAAGAGCTCTCTTTAAGAATTCTGTTTTAAAAAATTTCATGCTCTGAATTGCAAGTGCAAGGAATCAAGTACTACTATGTAAGCCTATTGCTTTAGGTTTTGTTAAAACAAACCCTCATTTTTCAAGGACTATTTGGATGGCTCTTGTAAATAAGGTCATGGAATACCCCCCAGAATATACTGAAAAACACTGTAAGGTGCTTATTTCACCAAATATAATAATTTCATAATCAGTGAAAACCATGGTATAAGCCATGCAGGATTTATTCCTTACACAGCACTGCACAATGTTGTGTTATGATTTGTGAGAAGCCTCGCCCAATAGAGGTTTGCTCTCCAAACACTCCAAACAAAATGGAGAAACACGTGTTCCTGTTCAGAGTTCATGCAGTATTTTGGTTTAGAGTGTGAATTAGTTACCTATGGGATCCGAATTATCTAAACTCAACAGTCTTTAACACCTTCTCAATGTGTTAAAGAACTACATTAATATCCCTAAAACTTAAAAAACCTACAGAGTTAAACAGCAACTAAGAACAGGACCTGGGCTTTAACGGCAACATGGTTAACTTGGACATCCATATTCTTTTGTGCAGTAGGCCCACACTGAGTTACATTCCTGCAATTGTATTCTACTCTCCATCTCCAGCCAAGAGCAAAGTGAAAAATTATGAGCTGCAATTACAAATATATTAAATATTTCACGGAGTTTCTATCACACGTTTTTCAAATGTGATTGATTTTCTTTTAGAATGAGAATCCAAAAGCTTGGATGTGATTTTCTAGAAGATTTAAAATTGCTGCTTTACAGTGAAAATATCTGCTCCAGGCAAAACTTCTGAAAGGAAACCTAATTTAAGAATGAGCAAATGCAGAGTCTGTATTTTTCAGAAAGCCACTAGAGTAAGAATCAAAACAACAGTACAGACTGTCATTTACTGACTTTCCTCATGTCAGCTTCTGATCTGCAGCTAGAGTTTGCAGAGAGTTCCTGAGGGAGCCCATACTTCGCTTCCAGAGATGAAATTTTATCTCATGATAATCTGAGGTTACAGAGGTAACAGAGCCAGAGATGTTCAAGAAGCACACTTTGCTTACTTATGAAATCCTCTAGCTCTTAAGAAAGGAAAGTGATGCTTCTCAAGCTCAGGTTGCTAAAAGCAACCACAGATAATCTTCACTGGAGCCACAAAAAATTTCAAGACAGTGTGAGTGAACGTGTTGAGTTTAGAATGAACAGAGTAAACATTTTTAGGAAAAGATACTCAACTTTAAAGCAGTGTTGACGCTTGATTACAGCAATCACTTATGTTACAGAGCTATTGCTACCTGGCTTCCTAAAGACTGTGCTATAAATATCCTCTGTGCCACATTAGCTTCAGTTTCATTCTCTCCTGCCCTGCATTAGCAGTATCTTGCCAGCTGCAAGGAACATTCAACTGTATCACATCTGCATTCCTTTATCTACCAATTGTTGGTTTGCCAAACACAGTACAAGCTGCAGTTGATTCCAGGCTAAACATTCACCAATTAGACAGATAAAAGGTACACAACTATTGGGCAAACGTACAAGTAACCAGTAACCATTTCGTCTCTCTCTGTGAAGTTTTAACATCTGTTAGAAGGTCTCCTCTCTACTTGGCTCCAGTCTTCCTGAAAGTTATAGGTGCTTGGTATCTCTATCCCTTTTAATCTTGACTGAAACTGATCAAACACCACAAGCAGACATGATGACACAGATCAATTATGTAAGCCTTACCTTCTTGGTAAACAGCACTGTTATTTAATAAGTAGCAATAATTTTAACTATGTTTAAAATTAGCAATAATCACTACTAAATAAGAAACAATAAAAGTAACAAAGCCAGGACCTAGTTTACATAAATATCTTCACCCTTTTACTTTAAAAAGGAAAACCTGCTCATGCTACTATTTAGTCAAAAAAAACAAGATATTTAGAACCTATTAGCTTACTCCATAATATTAAAAAACAAGGATAAACAACTGATGTAGAACAATGTGAAAGTTCTTACTGTCCAGTGAAATGGCAAATACCAGTTCCAAGATACTTTCTGCACAATATATTTTCCTTTTAATTCTCTATATTGTTAAAGGACACAGACTTTAATTTATCATTTTTTGTAATGTGTTTTATAATTCAGGTCTAACCTGCAACAGGAGAGGTATAAAGGTTTCTATCTCCAGAATCTGAGCAGACTCTTCCATTAAGATGTTGTCATACTGAGAAAGAAAAAGAGATGTCCATCAATCAAGTAACACGAGTTAATGCTGGTATTCAGACTACAAAAAGAAAGCATCAATTATTCACTTGATTTTTTCATGGCTGAGACAGCTACAGCAGGATTTTACTTTATAGGCAAAATATGAGCATTACTGAAAAGCACTGTCAGAGGGTGAAATCCTACTACATCAATGGCAGATCTATCCGTACCAATCAGGGCTTATATTTAGAAGGAATCCATGACTGAACTACATGGCGTGCTTCCCATATGCCATAATCCATCTGCAAGAGAAAACCTTTCTGCAGTGGAGCAAACTAATTTGGTATCTCTGCACTGAAGCAGAAAAGGAGCACTTTCGTGATCCCACACAGTGCATTATAGGAGAAAAGTAATACTGAAAGAATTACAGGTGGCAGGCTTAACACTGCAGAGTGAAAACTGCATTGCATCATAGTTCGTTCTCCTCAAATTGTTAATTTTTTTAGGAAAATAAAGTTATAAAGGCCATGGGTTTTTTCCCAATTCTGCCTTTATTACTCAATCACTGCAATTCATCATCTAATATGGCTAAACTAACTTTTTCTTAAATACACATGCACTATTAAGCAGTTCTGTACACACAACTTAAAAGTGATCTAATCTCTTACCTACAGAAGTTAAATTTTTCTTCAGTAAAAGCAGGAATTGAAACATACTGCTAAAAACTCAAAATAATCTAGTTGCCTAGATTTAGGACAGATAAAAAAGTTTATACAAGGCAGAGGGTGGGGGAAATAAACCCAAAAAACAATTAGTGTTGTAACACTAGTATAATCATTACTTTGAAACCTAATTCAACCAGGTCATGTCGTTTCAGAGCAGCATGAGTACAAGTCATGGCAATGATTTTTGCTTCTTTCACCAACAGGTATTTGGATCTATCCAAGCCACTGCGAAGAAGTTCAAATGCTCGAAATTCCTGCGGAGGAGAAAAGAAAGTCTTGAAAGTATGAATACAAAAAATTATTGCTTAAAGAATGTATTCACTCAAACTGTCTGGTCACCTTCTTAATATAACCAGGCAAGATGAAGGTATCCACTGTTAACAATCCTATCTGAATAACTTTTTTTATGCTAAACCTGGAAACAGTATTAAAAAAAAATTTTAAAAGCACATCAAAGAATTCTGCAACCGGTGTGCATATATAAATTTGCAGACAATTATTCAATCAATTCTGAGGAACCCTTTCAGAATCCCCTAAAATTTTGGTTTACTATATATTCTTGTTTCCTATTTTACTGCATCATACCTTCACATCAAATTCAGTATTAGAAAGACCAATACAGTTAACATGACCAAATGATACACAGATCACCTAACTTCTAAAAGCCTCTCAAGCAATTCTGGGAAAAACAGAAGATAATCTAAGTTACTTTTAGGTTATCTGATTAAAGGCAATTCACTGTAAATACAAAGACCCCGTGAGAATCAGAGGAGCAGTGACAGGTGCATCAAACCTCGTAACCTAATCAGTGAAAATGGAACACACAGAATGGCTGCTTCCTAAAACTGAAATAAAACAGATTAGACCCTTGTCCCTGAGCTGGACAGGGGAGAGAAAATATAATGAAAAGCTCGTGGGTCAAGATAAGGACAAGGAGAGATCACTCACCAATTATTGTCATAGGCAAGACAGACTTGACTTGGGGAAATTAGTTTTTCATTATCAGTCAGAGTAGGATAATGAGAAATAAACCAGATCTTAGAAACACCTTCCCCCCCCCCCCCCCAACCCCTCCCTTCTTCCTGGGCTCAAATTTACTCCAAATTTTCTCTACCTCCTGTCCCCAAGTGGCACAGGGGGATGGGGAATAGGGGTTGGGGTCAGGTCATCTCTGCCACTCCCTCCTCAGGGGAAGGACTCCTTACACTCTTCTGTTCCAGTCTGGGGTCCCTCCCATGGGAGACAGTCCTCCATTAACTTCTCCAACGTGAGTCCTTACCACACGCTTAAGTTCTTCACTAACTGCTCCAGTGTGGGTCCCATCCCCAGGTTACAGTCCCTCGGGCACAGACTGCACCAGCCATGGGCTTCCCACAGGGTCACAGCCTCCTTCAGGCATCCGCCTGCTCCAGTGTGGGGTCCCTCCCCAGGCTGCAGGTGCAACTCTGCTCCTCCATTACCCTCCCTTGCTGCAGGGGCACAGCTGCCTTGCCATGGTCTGCACCAGGGGCTGCAGAGGAATCTCTGCTCCGGTGCCTGGAACACCTCCTCCCCTCCTTCTGCACTGACCTGGGCATCTGCAGAGTTGTTTCTCTCTCATATTCTCACTCCTCATTCTGTCAGCAGGTTGTTGCACAGTTTTTCTTCCTTGTTCTTAAATGTTATCCCAAAGGTGCTACCACTGTTACTGATGGGCTTGGCCTTGGCCTGTGGCGGGTCCATCTTGGATCTGGTTGGCATTGGCTTTCTCATAGGGGAAGTTTCCAGCATCTTCCCACAGAAGCCACCCCTAGAACCTTGCTGCTACCAAAACCTTGCCATGCAAACCCAATACACATCCGTATCACTCAAAAGGTGGAAATTCTCACCTGAATGCCTCACAAGCTAATGAAGCTGCCTAGAGGTATATCCTCCTTTTAGGAGGTAGAGCAAAGGAGAATTTTAGAACTGTGTCAAATTTTTAATAGGATTAGACAGATCCACCTACCTTTAATAGCTACATGTCTTACCTCAAGCTGAGTGAATATTTTCTTAACATGTCTAAAACATCCTTCAGCAATTTCCATATCTTCTTCATAGGATTTGCCTTTGAAAATCGGTTGAGGAGCATTTGCAAAATACTGGTGAAAAGGAAAGAAACTGGAGACATCTTTAACATCTGGCAATTTTCCACCTTTAACTTTCACTTTACTGATATACTCCTCCCATCGAGACATCACCTATGGCAAACAAAAGTGTCATATTGACATGCTTTTATACCATAAAGTCATTGGTGGGATGTAGTCTTGCACACATAGCATCAAAAAAAAATTATCACAAAAGCAAAGTACATCTAAAATTAGCATTTGACCTTGCATCAGGACATTTTTGAAGGTGTGGCGGGTTCACCTTGGCTGGCTGCCAGACTCCCACCCAGTATCTCTCACTCCCCCTCCTCAAAAGGACAGGGGAGAAAATAGGATGGAAAAGCTTATGGGTTGAGATAAAGACAGGGAGATCACTCAGGAAGTACCATCAAAGGCAAAACAGACTTGACTTGGCAAAAATTAATTTCATTTACTGCCGAATAAAAATAGAGTACAATGCTGAGAAACAAAGACAAAACCCAAACCATCTTTCTTCTCCACCCCCTCCTTCTTCTCAGGCTTAATTTCACTCCTTCACTACCACTCTTCTACCTCCTCCCCACCCTGAGTAGTGCAGGAGGAACAGGGCTTGTCATTCAAGTTCATAACACCACATCTCTTCCATGCCTTCCTCCTCACACTTCTCCCCTGTTCTGTCATGGGTTTTCCACAGGCTGTAGTTTCCTTCAGGGCATGCCCACCTGCTCCAGCATGGGGTCTTCCATCGGCTGCAGTGTGGCTATCTGCTCTGACACAGTCCTCCATGGGCTGCAGGGGGACAACCTACTTCACCATGGTCCTCTCCATGAGCTATGTGACAATCTCTGGTCTGGTGTCTGGAGCACCTTCTGCCCCTCCTTTTCCTTCTGACCTTGGTGTGTGGGGTTGTTTCGCACACTTCCTTCTCTGCCTCCAGCTACTGCACTGCGGTTTTTGACCTCTTCTCAAAGATGTTTTCACACAGGTGCCACCAGTGCCACTGATGGGCTCAGCTTTGCCAGTGGTGGGTCTACTGGAGCTGGCTGTGCCCAGCACAGGGCAACCCATGGCCTCTTAGGCTACCCTTGCAGCCCCCCCGTTACCAAAACCTTGATACATGAACTCAATGCAGGAGCAAATCTCTTGATTATCTCCACTCACAGTACTTTCATTTAAATACCAACTGGGATTCCTTTGGGAGGAAATTGAACCAGAAGATGAGCTCCAGCAGTGCTCCTAGCACTCTGACACCCAACGTCCATTTAATGTTTAGGCCTACACTACAACTAGCCCAGAGTAACTTAAACACATACACAATGCATGCATTCGATCCTAAGTACCACTCTACAAGTCTGCTTAAGCCACATCAATTGCTAATGTACGACCATGTCACTGAAAAACACATGGAAGGGAAATGAGGGTCTACAATATACAGAAAATCAATGTTTTGTATAGTATGCATCCGATTTCACACTGGCATTCAACGCCATAAAAACTTTGTAGCAGGACCACCAAGTGGCTGCTCCAATGCTTGCCCAGAATGTAAAGCAGCCTACAGCTTTTCCTATCTGAAAGAGAAACTTCAGGTTAGAATCTTTGCCAGCAGTCATGAAGAGCAGCAATGCCAGCCTTTCAACTGGTGAGTCACCAGGCAGGATTTAAAACAATAGCAATACAAGTAACTAATGTTGCAACTACAGCTTTAGCTGTTGTTGTATTTTGAACCCCCAAAGAAAATGTGGGTTTTTTCAGACTCAATTCTGAAAAATTCATTCCAATTTTTACAAAGTGTTTCATAACATATTGAGGTCATACAGTTTCTGCAGAAGTATTTTAGTCCTTACTTGGTATAAGAAAAAGTGGCCAGCTGTTTCACAAGTGTAAGAAACATCTCCTGGGACTCCAAGACTCTCTTGCAATCGCCCAACTTCTCGTAGAAGTTCAAGTCTTCGAGCCAGCACATAGTTAACTCTTCCATACCTACAAAATTGATTAAATATAACATAATTTGTATACAAATGTATTTGATTCAAAACTATTTTACCTAAGTATCATAATGAGAGATCACCAAAAAAACCCTAACACCCTCTAAACCTCCTTCCCCTCAACTACCACCCGGTTCCAAAAACCAACCGTTTGCTACATGTCGACTGTTTTTATCAGTTGAATCCTAATAATTTGCAGAGCCATACAAGAGCCATTACTGCAGAAAAAGCTCATTTTATCCTGTTATTTCAACAAAAGCTTCATCAGTGTTAGTAAAACATTCTCATGATGTACCTGTGAAGCAGAAAAGCATTACTTCCAATGTGCTGTTTAGGAATTATGGTACAGTATGTATATTACACAAACACAAGCAAGTTATACAAGTCTATGGACCATCATAAATAGAACCTATACCCAAAGTTTCAGTATGATAAGGCTCACTTCCTTTGGCAATATACAAAATGTCCTGCAATAATACTTAGCCCACCATAACAGACAGGTCTGCATCCACACACAGGAAGTCCTGTATTCATAACTGCCTGTTGAATAACTTTTATGACTTTTATGATTAGCTTGTAACTTACTCCTCAATTCTTCCTCCCCTTACACAACTCAAGCCCAATTTTTTTCCTTCATAAATCAATTTCCTTATGCCGTGCACCCCCCTTCCCAGAAGCAGTAAAAGAAGAACAAAAATAATATTTTCTAAAAAAAGAAAACAAATGAAAAAGTGATATAAAGGCGTTGAATTAAAGAAGTGAGAGGAACATGACACTTTCTTTTAAAAAAGCATATGTTGTTAAAAGCTCAAATGTAAATAAAAGCTAACTTTTGAGTTCTTATTAAACTTACTATTCAGAAACTATGCTTTCTGCACAGAAAAAAAACCCTACGTAATTCCTGGTAATCACCATGGATTCTATTGTCTTATTTAGAAGGGTGGGAGTCATTAAAACTGGGGATTTGAATTTACAAAGGGACAACTGGATACGATATTGTTCACAATTGGAAAAAACAAGTTCCTCAGGAACTATGACAGTTGAGATCCTTGAAATACTAAATAGTTCTTTCTTCTTCAACAAAACTAATCCATTGTAATTACAAGTGACTGCAACCAGTTGTGTTTCTTTTTTTCCTCACACTTTCAATGTCCTCTTATTTCTCATAAGTCATATGTCCTCTTTCATGTATTTGTTCATTGCTACGAAAATGTGATTCCCTATGTGTTTAAGTGACAGTACCAGTTTAATCAGCTCCTCTCCACCTCATGTTCTTACACCCCCTGCCCTGCTTTGCTGTGCCTGCAGTGGGAGCAAAAAAGGAACACTGAGCTTGCAAGCAGTAGAAATTCCCTAGGCAGTACTGTGCCCTCTAAAGCAGCCTAACACAGAAAAAACATGAACTCAGAAGCAACCTAAAACCAAACAAAAGGCATATGGGAAAAACTTCTCATCTCACAGTAGTGCAGCCCACCTCCAAATATATTCCTCAAACCTTATCCCGCCCTCCCAAACTTCCAGAACTCATAGCAGTGATGTCCCATAGGTCTAGAGTTACCTTAAAAAAGAATCAAAATAGACAATGTAGACTGTCTCAAAGAAAACTCCTTCTAATGATGAGCACTAACATTCAAGGGATATACTAAGCTGTGGATATTACTAAATAAATATCTGCTATCGTATAATTTCACTCAGATTTTGGCTATCAAATTTCTGTAATAATTTGACTACATCAAAGCATTCAAATAAAAAAAAACCCACAAGGTATTTTGCTAAATGAAACTCAACTATGCATATGTGGGTTGCTTCTAGTGACTATATATAATTTTTACTACAGCTTTGGAAGTCAAAGTATTGCTATAGTAATCCAGTACTAGACAGTTCAGTTATTTCCAGTGCATGACCCTTATACCCCTGCTTACGTTTATGAATGTGTGTAATCCTACTGACGTCAATTGGACTAACGCAACAAGCATACAAATATTTACAAGAACAGGTTCTTAAGTCTTTGTACTGATACAGACTTTATAGCTTTCCTTATATTCCAAAGAATTAAAAGCAGAAAATTTAATTTCATGTTTTTATTTATTAGTGGAATATTCACCATGCCAGTAGAAGTGATATCATATTTGCACAAAAAATTTGTAAATGAAAAAACCTACCTTTATTATTCAACTTTCTCTCACTAAACAGAACAATTCTATAAAGTGTATATGGACCCAGAATATAATGAACTACCTTTTTTGAAGCAGTTGAGTTTGTGAACAAGCAACTGCCTGATTCTGCCTTTGGATTCTCAAGAGAACACAGCTTCTTTACTGAATAAGAACCAAAATTATTTAACCCTGTATTGAAAACAAGTGTACTTTGCATTACTGGAATTCAATAATATGAGAAAGGTAAAACTTGTCAAGCACAGCTCCTTGCTCATTTATACGGGAGGTAGAATGGATTCAACACATAACATCTTGCTATAATGTTTATGCAAGTGAGTTCACTGTTAGCACCTCCTTTCTCACCTGCTGAAATCTTTCTCCGTCTCTAATTCCTCTTCTCCATGACCCAGACGCAGGAGGTGACGCTCATCAATGTCTAGAGCCATGATTTTTTCAAACAGTTGGTTCAAGGCCTAAAGATTGACAAGAACAGGAGAAAAGGTAGTTTTCAAAAGTTCAGAGGCTTGTGCAGGGAAAAACTGAAGAATTACTGGTAAGCCAGCTAGGAAATTATGCCTATTTTGGTATAAATGGAAGCCAAAGCAAACATTAAATTAATACTAAACTAGAGCTCTTAATCTTGACAGCAGGGAAATTAGACTACTGAAAGTCTTGTATTTGCATATTTTCTAAACCAATTAAATTTGATTTTACAATTTTAAAACAACTTTAAAATTTGATTCTATCCCCTAGTTAATTTAGTTGATAAACCTATGAGTTTATGGAATTGTCATGAGGAGCACCTTTTGCAAACACTGATTTTGTTAGATGACTTTAAACCATTTAACTTCTTCTGGACATTAGAAGAGTGTGATATAGTACTGACTGGCAGGTGCTGTGACTATTCCATACGGATAAACAAATTTTCCTGAACTAAGCTTCAAGGTGTGCTACATCTCCTGCCTTAAACTCTTCAATTCTCTAACAGCTTAATATCAACTATCCAGTTCAGGGCATTTCAAGGGAGTAAGTTTGTAAGCACTGGATCATCAAGTGATGAAACTAAGAATAAACAGGAGCAAGCTCCACTTGTACTTCAAGGAGGCTGGAAGTCATGCAAACATGTTAAAGTACTGTGTCAAGGCATACAGAATGAACCCTGTGGAGATACAGTTTATTTCCTGAAGTACAATTTCAAGTTCATGTTCTCATATAAGTCTTGTCTGGCAAGAAGAGTCTCCTACCTGCCTCAAATTATTTCCTTCCTTTTCTCCCCAGTGGACATGCTCTCAACCCTCTCTCTCAACTTCACTGCCTGTCCCACACTCATTGTAGACTGGCCGATATTATTGCAGGTTGTAACTCCCCACCAGAATGAAGCCCCATCCACCATTCTTTAATCAACAGCCTAAATGCCTGATCTTGCTGTGACGGAAAAAGATTAAATGTTTTCAAAGTGGTATGTTAAGTTAAAATAGCTCATAACTGATATTGGATAGCCTCATTAGGGAGACCAGGAGACAGATGACCCTGCTTTCCAAACAAATCCTTCCAAATCAGATGAAGAGTTAGAGTAAGAATCTTTTATCATTATTATTCTTATTTTTTATATGCTTGAGAATTAGCAGCTAGACTCCATCTCTTATGAATGGGAAGCAAGCATTCAGCTGAAGATACCAGGATACCTTTGTCATGCCTTCCCTTAGAAGCATGAAGCACAGGGCAACCAGCGTCCCAGAAAGATTGTTAGCAAAAATCTGGCAGGCAGGCAGTGTGAACGTGTAGCTCTAAGAACTGCACAGACACTTTTTTCCAAATGCTTCCTAATTTCTACTTCAACCAGCTAAACATAGTGAAAACTTTTGATAATAGCTCAGAACTACAAACTTGAAATTAAAGTAATTTCACATTATGAAACTGGCAAAACTGCACACAAACCAACTCAAGTTTTAATTATTAAGAGAAAACTGCAATCCCAAACCCACTGATCCCAACATCTGCTGTTCTTGATTTTAATTACAGAAAAGTTTCATACATGACTGACACTTTACCTGATTAGAGTGGGTAACTATAAGAGTTCGCTGTTCCGGGAAATTATGATAAAGATTGGATATTATCTGGACTGCTACATCAGTTTTTCCAGTACCAGGTGGGCCCACTACCTACAAACAAACAAACAAACAAAAATTTAAAACCAAACAAAAATCAACATAAAATTTACCAGAATATTGCAGAATACAGAAATATGGCCAGTTGGGAAAAAAACAGAACAATCTCACAAGACACTGACTTCATACATTAACAACAAAAAAATCTTCTGTTTCATGTACAATTGCTTGCTGGCTTCTGTGAACGTAAAGAACGTGTACATCTACCATGAAAGACTCAGCCCAATGCTAAAACAGATTCTTGCCAAAGACAAATACGGTAATCCAGCAATTACTTGCTGGCCTTTGTGAACTTCAAGAACAAATACAATATATCGTGAAAGATTAAATCAGATTAGTTAGGCAGATTCCTGCCCAAAACAAATATGGTAATCCTGCATATAAAATACTATTCTGTTTTGCAACCCATGAAAATGGACCTCGGAGAAAAAAAGCATCAACACATATTATTGAAAAAGAGTAAGGTGAGGCAGATATAAAGAACAGAAAAAAAAAAGTCTATTCCTTTTATTTACTCAAAAATCTACAACTGATGAGATAGACGTAATACTGACAAGTTAGGCTCAATTATACCAACAGCATCCAAAAACTGACAACAGACATCCAAGTATTACAAAGCATCTCAAAGTAATCTGTTCAACATTAAGAAGCACAGAATAGAAAGTTCCATAAGTAAAAGCACTCTTTATCAGGGAGTATAGTGGTAGGATGAGGGGTAACAGTTTTAAACTGAAAGTAGATTTAGATTAGATATTAGGAAGAAATTTTTTACTGAAAAGGCATATAATTCCACTGAAGTTTATTTTTTTCCTTTGTTTTTCCTTTATTTTTTCCTTCCATTTCTGTGTGGTAGCTACAGAGTATATAGGGGGTGGTAAAACATAAGGAGGCATGGGAGCAGGAAGAGTATGGTGCTAATGAATACCAATACAAAAACCTAAAAATTAGGATTATTGCCTATATAGAACAAGAACAAATTAGGAGTATCAGAGAAAAGTCATTCAAATATTCCACTGAGTCACTACCAGTATAGACTGTGCTTCACTGGGAGACAGGTACTTGTAGTCAAAGTCTAATTGAGAGTGGTAAACTTGTAAAAGACCTTTGCAGAAATTCACTGATCAAAAATTGTTTTCATAACAAATCTACAACTTTGGTCTGGTTTGTAACTTCTTAGTTCTAGAAGTCAGCAGGATATAAAGGACTGCACATTACACTTCCTAAGACGGAAGAAAAAAAGCTCCCTGAAGACAATTCAGTGACTTTCATTTCCTTTAATAGAGTCAGATCAAACTAAAAAGGATGTACATAATTTAAAACAGCCAAAAGTGACAGATGTGGCAAAACCTTTACAGTCTAAAACTAGCAATCCAACCACTGGAAAAGTAAATTCTACTGTGAAAAGTCTTCAGCCACTGAAGCACAGTGTATGATTTTGTGAAGATGGGAGGACGTTGAATCTCTGTATGTTAATTTTTCATGTTTTTAAATTATTAATAGAAGTGACCTCAGCAAGGCTACAGAAAAGGGCATTACTAGTATTTCACTGAACATACTTAAAGCCAGAATCAAATAAATAAGAGTATAAAATCCTTAAAAATGTTCTTACCATAGTTAGCCCAGGCTGCATTCCCGCACGTATAGCTTCAATCTGAGTATGGGTAAATTGAATTGTATTGCTGTAACAAAGCAAAATAAGATCAGAGGATTGATAGATTTTGCCAACAGTTTTGATAAAAGTAATTGTTTTAACAAGTTTGATTTAAATTAATTGGCTACATATTTCTCCAGATCTACACGCTTGCAAACTTTTATAAAAATTAAACCATCACAATAACTATCTTCTTTATAGAAATTACAATCTTGCAATTTCTACGCAAGACACATGACAACAAATCACCCCATCTAAAAGACTGTCCATCTTTAGTTATTATGTGCTGAGAATGCTGTAAAATTATTTAGGTATGATTCTCCTAATATTCAAGTCGTGACACAATACTAAAAGACAGTATTTCTCATTGTTCTACAAGGGTATTTTTTAACAAAGAGAGGATAATACAACAGTTTGATTTAAATATAAAACAAAACAGTCCAATATTCAAATCTTCTTTTGGTAATGAAATAAAAATGACATTTCATTTACAATCAACAATACTGGTTTTAAGCATTTCTGAAAATGAACTGCTATGCATGTGTTACCATTTGTAAATAAGTTCTCATCCATTTATTACCGTTTTGGCTGATTATATGGATATGGTCCCCTGTTTGGAATGACATGAGGCTCTACAATCAGTGTTTTAGCTTCTTCAGGTTTTTCTTCATTCCCATCCTCTTTTCTTTTCTTTCCTTTACCTCCCTTTATTGGGAAAGTTATCCTGTAACACATAATTTAAGACTATACTTCAACACGTTCACTATAATACCAGACTGTCTCAGAAGTTTATGCAGAAAGACTTTTTTGTCACCATTAAGACAAACTTTCAGACAACAGGGAAACAAGCTGCAGATGAAAAAGTATTAATGAGGATAAGGAAAAGGAATGACAACTAAATTGATGAAGCTGATTTTAAGAAAGCATATTTGAAAAAAAGTATGTCAAAAATGCTCTTTACATAGCTTGAAAAGCCAGAAGCTGTGCTGAAAGCCAGCTGGAAAAACACTGAAGGCAAACAGTTCATAAATGAAAATGGAAGGGACAAGAGCAAAGTTATAATAGAAAGCCACCGGTGCTGCCTGTTCAGCAGTAATAATTTGATTTTGTTCTAGAACTGATGTATGCTTTTTTGTTTTTTTACATAAGATATGTCAATGTTCTAAACTGCTCCAACACACAAAGCCTTTTATCCTCCCATTCCAATTTTTTTATAGTCCCCTGTATCATATATTAGGATCACAGAATCATTAAGGTTGGAAAAGACCTCAAGGATCATCAAGTCCAACCCAACACCACCTAATCCACCAAACCATGTCCCTAAGCACCACAGGCAAGCTTCTCTACTTTAATTCAGAAACAAATCGTGTTGGAGGAATTCTAATGGCTATCCAATCTAGTA
>VZTO01006781.1:0-17053 GCA_013400615.1 Syrrhaptes paradoxus
GGTGCAGAGAGGAGACGCGGGGTTTGAGAGGGTGACATCCTGGCTGTGCCCCGGTCAGTGCCGTGTGTCCTTCAGTCCCCGCAAGGTGACGGAGCTCCGTGCGAGGGTTGCCGCGGTGTTGCATCACTGGGGACGGGCGGGAGTCAGTCCTGCAAACCCTCTGCCAAAGGCTTTTGTAGCTAATGCTGGCTTATTGGAAACAGTTGTTGAGAGCAGGCCTGGTTACCCTGGGCATTTGAAGCATCTTAAGAATGAAGCTCGTGGTGCTCAGAGTCCGAGGGGGGCACAGGCAGACGCGGGGGTAAGCTGTGATGTGTTGAAGATGGAGGGATGAGTGCCCAGAAGAACAGACTGGATGCAGCACCCCTGACATCGGCATGAGCTTCAAAACCCGCAGTCGGCTTGCAGGAAGGGGAAGGAACCAGTATAACCCTGCTCCCTGCCAGGGCTGGGTCGCTTTCTGGGGGAGGCTCTGCGTGTTTGGGAACGCGTGGCAGCACACAGCTGGACCCCAGGGCTCTGCACCCAAAGGTGTGCTGCCGGCTGTTGGGGTGCCGCGGCGTTTTGCTGCCGGCTGTTGGGGTGCCGTGGAGTTTTGCTGTTTGCATGGTTATGGGCAGCTGGAGCCGGCAAGTCAGCGCTCTGCGCTTGTTCCTGAGCAGCGCTTGACCTCTCTGCCTGCCTCCATCGCTGCTTTTACAGCCACTGCCGTAGCTCTGAGCACCCTGCACGCACGCAGCAGCCCACTGCCCTGCCGCACGCAGGGGTCTTGCCCGGGGGGTGCATCCATGGAGGAGGGAAAATTGCAGAGGAGCTTCGGGGTCCTGGGCTGAACGCCCTGAAGACAGCACCGTCCTCCCTCGTTGTGATTCAGGCGCTTTGGGATCCTCTGGCAGGCAGCGCTGCAGAGATGAGGAGCATCATTGTGTTTTATTGTGGCTTCTAAGAAGGCAGCGTGTTTGTGCTTCGGGGAGCCCCAGGGGCTTTGTTTTTCGCCAGGCCCGAGCTATTCGTCAGCAGAGCCTTCCCGGAGCGTGATCTAGTTCTGCCCATTAGGAGCGAGAGACGGGCTTGACTGATTCCTGCTCCCTGCTGCATAATAAATCTGATACTAAAATTAGTGCTGGTCTCCCTAGGCCATAATTCTTGCTGAGATTATAGAGAATTGTGTGTGCAGAGAGGAATTGTGGTTCTGTGTGTTTGGGTTTCTTTTTTTTTTTTTTTTAATAACCTTGAGTGTCCAATTTCCAGGTTTTTTACTTAACCCCCCTCCCCGTCTTTTTCCCCTTTTCCTCTCTTTCGGGAGGTGCTTCGCCTTTCTGTGTGTTTTGGCTATTTAAGCCTCTGTCACTGCAGGCAGATGAGTTCCTTGGGAGCTCTTCTGAAGGTTTTGTAATTGAGTCTTTTACCACGGCGACAGGATATTATTAACCTTCAGTAAAGCAATTTATTTCATAGTCCTTTGTGGGGATAAGCCCTTTTTCCCCCAGGAAAATACGTACGTGGAAAGGGTTTTATGTACAGGGGTAGCTGGACTTGCAGCAGTGATTATGATTTAAAAAAAAAAAAAATTTACATGAAAAAAACTTCTTTTTGTGTCAGTTTAAAACAAACCCTTGGTCCTGAACAACTCCCACCCCAGTGTTTTATTTTAAAGAACATACTTTTCCCTGTCAGTGGCTTTGAAAGGAGGTTGTGTTTGGGTTTAGAGCTGTAGATGTTTAGCACCTGTGAGCACTAAAACATTTTTGTTTTCATCTTTGAGACGGCCTTAAAATTGAACCGAGAGCTGGAGGGAGGAGTGCCTTGTGGGATCTCCCTCTTGGCTTGGCCTTTGCCCTGAAATCAAATGCAGCCTAGTCCAGGAGTCGTTAAAGATTGGATAGCTCCTAGAATAACAATTTCCAGCGAACAGGCAGGAATGCTGGATGAGTGGCCAGCAGGGCTGAATAACTTGTGTTTTCTATTGAGCGTGGTGACAAAGGCACCCGCCGGGGATGGGGGGCTCTGGGCTGTTCCAGGCGGTTGTGTCGCTTCATCCCCCTGCGCCTGAATTTTTATTTTAAAAAGAGAATGAGAATATTTCCTTTGCCAAGTCTAGCCAGACTTTGCTTTTTACTTCTGTTAAACTTTAAAAAAAAATATTCAGCGACTTGCTTGTGCTGTTTTGCGTCTTGCTTGAAAGCTTTGCAGTGTCCCAGGGCTCCTTTCCGAGGAGTTCACCGCACCTTGCAGTACAAACGTGTGCTTTCAGCAATTCTGCTCGATGAAGAGGGGCTATTATCGCCACATTATACAAGACAGCTTGGATGGGAGTTGCAGCGCTTTTTTCAGAGCTTTCCGTTTCTCCTGGCGCCGTTTGGAGGCTCTAATTGCAGAGTCATCCGTTTCCTACGCTGTGCCTCTCCAGCACGCTGAGCTGCTGCCGCCGTGCTGTTGGAACCGGCATCCTGGGGAAGGTATTTTGGGCTGTGAGGCTCTCGGTGACCTTTCTGAGGGCTGTCCTCCAGAACCACCGTCTCCCAAGCAGCTCCTCCTGCGTTCTGCCACTTTCTGGTTTTCCAGATGTGTTTGGTTATTTTTGTCCTCTCCGGTGGTCCATCCCTTTTGCACGAGGTGGCTTTTCCCGTGGCAGAAAGCTGTCCCTCCAGACCTGAGGAGCACTCGCCCGCCTTTGCCCGCAGCACGCGGCAGGGGCTGGGGGTCTGCTCTGCCCATTGGGGTGGCTGGAGAAAGGACGGGTGTGAGCCTGGGGACGGCGATCGCGCTGCTTCTCTGGGGTGTTCTGCTGGGAGAAGATGCTGATGGTGGATATGTTTTGTGGGGGAAAAAAACAAAAGCGCTTTTGCATGCTGTCGTTCAGCAGTGGTGTGTGCTCAGGTCTGCAGAACGGGCTTGCCCCTGCCTTTGAGGTTACGGGTGTCTCTGTGTTTTGTCGGTAGCACCGAACTGAGGTTTCAAAACAAAGATAAATGCCATGACCTTGCTTTTATACTGCAGTCTTCAAACGCCGTCGGTTCGATGTATCTCCCGACTTGCCAAGCACAGTGCGATGGTGCTGCTGCTTCGGGGGACAAAGGGGCTCCCGATGATGCCCCCGTCGTGCCTGCCCTGTGCTCAGCCCCCTTGGGACCAGCACTTTCTCGTGCAGTCCTTCAAACTCTGCTCAAATTCAAGAGATAATATTACATGCAACGCAACATTTTTGTTATCAAGACTTTTTACCCCTTCTCCATGCTGGTTTTGTAAAACTTTTGCAGCTGTTAGATTTATTCTTACATCTTCAACTAGAAAATCTATTTTAAAAATGCTTAAACTACCTTTTTCCCCCTTTTTACCATAACTGTTGTTGCAAATGAGGCCCACAGTCTGCAAAATTTTTTTTTATTTTTCTTTAAAGCTTCCCCACCAGAGATTTAATTAAAATATTGTGAAAGGCAGTCATTGAAAAATGAGAAACCTTTGAGTGGAAGGCACCCTGATTTCCCTCCGCGGAGCTTTTTGTCACCATAGAGATGAAAAGAGAAGCTCAAAATTGCGCTTTCCCCTTGTGCGTTGCTACCGAGGGGACCTGGCTGCAGGTAGCAGCTGCATAAAATCCTGGGGCTGGGGGGGACTGGGGAGGACTGGGGAGGCACGCGGGGGCTGCAGAGCTTTAACTCTTTGCAGGGCTCGAGCGCTGGACTGGGATTTCCTTCCCCGGTGGAAGCATTTCTTCTTAGTTTATTATTCTGTTTTAATTTCCTGTGCTTCAGGGCTGGAATTTATCTGGGCTTGCGAAGGGGAAGAGGGAAGGTGCCCGTCCTTTTGTCTCCATAAAAGCATAACTAAGCAACTTTCCGCGCAGCGTGCCCTGCTGGGTCTGCGCCGGGCGGTTCGGGGCGGTCTGTAAATCGCTGCGTTGTTCTTGAGGTGTTTGTGCAGAAAGCCGCTTAGGTAATGGTGTTGAAATCCGGCTACAGCCTTCTTAATTTTATCATGTTGGTGTATAAATTAAAACTTCTCTTGCTCTTCTGCAGCAGGGTTCAAGCCTGTCCGGTTCTTAAAATATCTAAACGTTGGGGCTTTTTTTTTGGTTTGTTTTTGTTTTAAAATAAATGAGTTGAGGTTTTTCTTCCAGTAACCCCTGGGGAAGTGTAGGGATTAGTAAACCAGAAATACACGCTGGGAGTGATAAAACTGCTCTGGTGCAGTTTCAAAGGCAGTCACGCAGATTGAAGACTCTTGGAGGGTACATGAGGCTGGGCAGTGTTATGCTTTTAATCATTTTAAAAACAAATTTTTCTCCCTAATTGTATTAAAAGAGAGTGAAGAGCAGGCTCAAGTGGATTCTTGGCACAAACATCTTGGACAAATGAAAGTACAATGTATATCCAAGCTGTCTGCCGTTGTGTATTTTACACCGCAGCTATCTTCGTGCCTGATCTCAACTGGACCCAATGGTTTAATCTCAAGCTGTTTGAGCGAGACCTGTTGTGTTTAAACTTCCAGAGAGAAACCGAACACAACCCATGCCACGGCATTATTAACAGGGAGTATTACTAAATTGTACTTTGCAAATTAATGGTTTAACTCTGAGATTAAATATACAGCTGTGTTCTTGTGTAATGTTACAAAATTAGATCAAGTGTTTGCAAGCAAAGGGCCTCGTCCGAAGGCAGCGGGTGCTGGACCAGGGGCTTCCCTGGGAGCTGTGTTCAGCCCTTCCCACCCCGCGGGGAGCCTGCGGACCCGTGACACCAGCAAAGCCGCTCAGATGCGTGTGTGCTCTGGGGAGCGGGCTGCGGACATCTGACTCCCCGAGATACCGGTGTGTTGGGAGCAAAATAATAAAATTTCTTGTTTCCCTGGTGGTGTGACTGGGGTCACCTGCCTGATGGTGATGTTCAGCTTGTGCCTGGCGGGCTGGTCCGAGCGTTGCTGCGGTGGGTTTGTATTTCAGTCCTTGCAAAATAAATTTTTAAAAGAGAGAGTGTTTGGGAGCTGGGCTCGGCTCTGCTGCAATTTGCCCTTGTGCTTTCCTTGACTGCTGCTAATAAGAAGTGCTGGCCTAAATCAGTGTCTTGGAGAATCATCGATTCGCTAATTGCAGATAATCAAGTCCCTGCTCCCTGCTCACGCTGAGACCACTTTTGTTTTCTGCCATTCTGCCAGGATCCGGGCAGCGTCTTCCAGCCTTTGACGTAACCAATAAAGTGGGTTTTGAGCTCTCGTGTTGTTAATTCTCGGAGCTGACGAAGTTATTGGTATTCAGGCTTGATAACCAAGGAGCTGTTGTACCGCTGACCTTCCCCGCCAGGACGAGACGCGAAGGTCAAGGCTTGCCGGCTGCTTGGGGAGGAAGGGGTGCGTGCAGAGCTGCGGCCGCACAGGCTTTCGCAGCACTTGCCTGGAGTTAGTGCAGTCCTCAGCAGCTGCGGAAATTATTCTGAACGCATGTGGTAGTTGCTTCTTATTTAGTTTTGTTTAGGATGTGCTGCTGTCTGGGTTCACTTAGGGAGGGCTGTTTGCTGTAGATTTTGCAGATTGTGTTTGAAACGAAGCAGGGTCTGATGAAAATGCCCGAGTCCTGCAGTTGGCTCCGATGAGAGGTGAGGAGAGGAGGCTGCTGCTCTGCGGTGGCTTCTCCCGAGTGTCCCGTCGCGGGGATGGGGCATGGCAGGCTGGGTATGGATCCCCTGCTCTGTGCTCTCTCTGTGTCCGTTTCAGCAAACCACGTCAGGACTGTTTTCATTGCCTGGATGGAGTCTTGCGGAAAGAGGGGCAAGAGGTGCCAGTGGCTGACAGGCTTTTCTGGTGCCTTCATGTACAACAACCATGAAAAAGCAGGAGGAAATAAGAGCCTTTCTGAGGAGCACCCCGTTAGCTAGCGGGCATGCCGCCTTTCTGTAGGTGTTGGTCTGCTGGGTCGAGGAGAGCAGGGCAAACCCTCTTAAGCTCCCCTTGCTTTGCTTTGCAGGTGCAGAAGCTGAGCAGGTTGCCTTGGCTGAAGCATTTTGCAAACATAACGAAGGTTTTTCATTTTGTCCATCTGGACGGGAGCTGAGGCTGCGTGCAGGGCAGCGTGTGCCTGGGAGGTGGGGAAGCAGGTTTGCTTTTTGCGGTGCGTGCTGCCGGGATTCCCAGGCACGATAACGGCGTTCAAACGGCAGAGCAGAACCCGCGGCAGCCCTGCACGTGTGCTCTTCGGTCGCTGGCTGCGTGCAGCGTGTGTTCGCAGATCTGCGGAGAAGGGAACCACGGGGCGTGTTTGCGGTGCACGAAGAGGACGGCGGTTGCGTGAGTCTTGGTGCTGAGTGAGCGGTCCCCAGCCCGGGTTCCTGCTGGAGCCGGTTCCCGACCACGCGGCCGCTTTAAAGCCAAACCAGAGGAACAGATGATCGCTGGACAGCTTAGGTTACATAATCTCTTTTGGGCTTAATGTCAGGCCTCCCTGAGCCCCATCCAGTGCCAGCTTCCAATCTGGCTCGTAATACTCCTGAACGTCCTTTTAATTTTTCTCTTTTATTAATAGTTCTCTTACTGTAGTGTGCTCTCTGCCTGCCTTTGTGCGGTATGCGTGCCTCCGAGTTCATTCCCCTGCTCTCCGAGGTCTCTGCTGCCCGGTTTCCTGCTCCTCCACCAGCCCGGAGCTTTTCACGTGTGTTTTCTTTCCTAGTTCCAGAGACGTTCCTGAAAAAATGTCGTGGGGAGGGAGGAGGGAGGGCTGGCCAGGGCCGCGTTTGCACGATGCGTTGGCTGTTTTCATTCAGGAATGGAGCTCTGGGGTTGTGTGGGAGGGCGGAGGGCTGGATGGAGACGGCTGGGGCAGGGATGAAGCTGATGGTGAAGGTGAGATGGGAGGGACCACAACTGGCTGCCTGTGGCTCCACCTGGATGGAGTCCTGTTCTTTGCAACCACAGATCTATCAGCCGGATTAATTTTTCTTTTTTTTCAATTGAGCTTGCTCATTTCTAAAAGGACTGTTCTGTTTCTGCATTGAGTTTTCAATTTTTGTAAATCAGGTTCAGGCTCTTCACTGTCTGATCACTTGGACAAGGTGAAGATCAGCAGTTCTGTGGGGACGGAGCTGCGGTGGTTTTGGATGCCGAAGGGTTGTGTGGTTCAGGGTGCTGGTGCTTTTTCCCTGCCTCCATCAGCAGGTGCCTGTGCAGTTGTTCTCCACTCCTGCTAGCGTTGTCACTGATGTCCTGTATGTGTCCTGGTGCTGGCATTTTTCTGAAAGCCCTGGCGTTGATTATGTCAATGTCAGATGTTATTTTTCTTTAAAGCAATAACATAATTTAAAACAATGTATGCATACATATGTGGATATGTTTGCAGAGGGAAGGAAGAACTGAGATGTTACTTGAGATCCAAGTCTAGGAGCTGAACAGCAGCTGTAAAATGTGTGTTCAGAGCAGACTTTGTGATTTAGCAGCAACCTCAAGCACTCGGAATACTTTTGCACTCACTGAGACAGCTTCTCTGACATTAGCATTTGCATAACATTCCCGTGTCAGTTAAAACAGCTGAAAAATATTGCAGGGCAAGTATTTAATGCATTGGGAACATCAGTGCACTGCAGCATCTGCTTAAAAACCAGTGACACAGAGACCAGTACGCAGAGACTCTTCTGCAACCATGCTGGCAGCAAGCTGGACCAAGGTGGAGGATTCTGGGCTTTTGGTGTCTTTCAGCCTCCTGGGTCCTCGATTTATTTTTGCTGCTTTAAATGATGGTTTAGCTAGGAGGGAGACAGGAGCTAGGTGAGAGGAGAAAAGGGAGGAGGTTTCAGTCTCCTTTGCAAACATAAGCAGGTGTTGTCCTTGCCGGTAGCTGGTCCTTCCTAAACTCTGGTGGTGGGTGAGTTTTGAAGCGAAACCGATAATGCCATCGTGATCTTGACTGTGAGCCAAATTGTGTGGAATCCAGTAGTGTGTCTGTATGTCTAAAAAACCAAAATAAATTGCAAAGTGCTGGTAATAGAGCCGGCTGCTGCTGTTTGCTAAAGTGGTGGATTGCAGGCTGCGATCCCCAGGTGAGCGAGTCTCTAAATCGTGTTCAGAGATGGTGCGTGGATGCAGCCTTATTGTGCTGCATAACGTGAAGGAGCAAGTACCCAGGACTGCTGGCTTATTTTATTTGTTTAAATATTTAGTTTTTTTAATTTATGGGCTTAACATTTTGGTCTGTGTCATTTTACTAGTAGATGTGTGCAAATAGAAGACGGAGATGTGTGGGGAACATTAATTTTATTTTATATATAAATATATGTATGAACACACGCACATAATGGGTGCCAGAAGCTCTTACATGTTTGTGTTTGTTCAAGTGTACGAGAAATGTGATTGGCACCACTGAAAAATGGAGAGGGGAGAGCGAAATGAGTTATAGCCTCTGGTCCCTAAACTGCTATTTCTTACTGTATCCTGGAAGAACCTTCGCACTAATGATGCTGAGCAATAAATAACACGGGGAAGATTAATAGCTGCCTATGGTAGCAAATTATAGTTGATTTATTGCCCATAATGTATACAGGTGCGGCTAATTTAATTAAAGACAAGACCTTTTTAATGCTGTGAAGACATCCCTCTTTCTAGCAGCCTGTGGTCCTGTAATAAAGCTTTAAGGGTGCTGAGCAGCATCCCAAGCAGAGCTCTCGTTGGTCTCATCAGCCTCTGGTGCGTTTGGGGGAGGGAGTGGTTTTCCATAACCATTAATGCCACTTTAAGTCAACTTAGGCCATAGCAAAGTCCAATTTAATATACTGATGTGAGCTATCCCGTCCCGGCCGCATCGCCTAGCAGCATGTGTAGCTTGTTATTTTCTTGGCTGACTCTGCCGTGCTGTGGAGGGGTGGCTGGGCTCGCAGGGGAGGAGGGCTGGAGCGCTGGCGGTGTGGGATCTCACCCCGGGGATGTGAACGAATAACAAACACGGAGTCATAGCTCCCGGGAGCCTCTCCACTTGCTCGTGGGTTGTCTTCTATTCATCCCTCATGCGAGCCTGGAGAAGGGGAGTGCGTTAGAAGAGCTCTCGTAGAAGAGCCCCTACGTGGGTGTGCACAGGCAATGCTCCGGGTTAGCTTCTCTGCGTCTTTGCTTCTGGTTATTTTTTTTTTTTTAATCCCCTTCTGCTCCTTCTTTCAAATTAAAAAAGTAAAAAAAGTTGGAGTCTCTCTGTGTGTGTGTTTGTGCATAAAAACACAAATTTGGCCTGGCTTTAGGCAGTTCCCACTGCTGTGATGTTCACACGAGCCGGGGCTGCTGGTCCTGCCCTGCCCTGTGCCCGTCCTCCGCTCATCGGGATGCGGGGTTGGACGCTTTTCCCTGCGTAGCATGGGGAGGATGCTCGGTGACACTTTGCCACCATTACTTGATTATTTGTGAAAATGTAAAAGGCTCAAGTAGCTGATTGATTAATTTTTCTCTAAGTTTTTCTTCCCTCTGTTGCCTTCATTTGAACTATGTAATCAGTGAAGGAAAATCTATTAGGAATAGACGGGTGTGCATGCGAATGCTTAATTTCTTCTGATTCAGGCATTCGTGTGGGCACATGTATCCTGGGGCGTGCTGTGCTAAACAGATCTCTTCCAGCCCTGCCTGGAGACGGATGAGTGGGTTTGGGGAGTTTTTCTTCTCCCATGCTGAAGTTTTTCTGTTCTGAAGCAGTCGCTGTTTGAGCTCCTCGGGGAGCACGAGGAGTGTGCCCGTGGGTGTGTCTGGGGGGTGTGCGAAGCTTGGTATCTCCCAGCACAAATCAAATATCTACTTGACCTTTTTATCCCTCACCACCGGGAAGAAGTCCAGCAACTCTTTGTCATAAATCTTTCCAGTCCGTTTGCTTTGGTCCAACACTTCGGTTAGTCACAGTTGGGGTTTCCGGTTTTAGGTTTAAGCAGATATTTGTCATCAGAAGCTGGTGGGGGACGCGTGGAGAGATGCAGGATCACCAGCGTGGGTTCTGAGGTTGGGAGAGGAGGAGGAGATGGTTCCACTAACCCCGAGTACCTGCACCCCGGGGAGAGGGGAGGGCAGCGGTGGTGCGTCCGGAGTCCAGTAGTGGAAACGACCCAGATAGTGTGAATTAAGGCGTAGAAGGGAAAAAACACCAAACCCAGAAATACCTGTTCTGCAAATTGGCAAAATGTGTTATTTTAAATACTTTTCCAAAATGAGTAGAGTTCCTAAGCGAAAGGAAACCAAAACTGCCTCCCATGTCTTTTCCAGGATGTGCCACAGAAAGATTCCCCACGTCTTGTATCTCTGGTGGTATTTCATGGTGCGTGCATGGGGAGGGATGTGTAAATGCAAACAAATCCTTATTTTAAATGGCTGGGAATATGTATTTTCACATGGTTGTCAAAACTGTAGCGTCAGCTGATGGCAAGTACCAGCAGCCCGGCTGTGTGAAGGCAACCGCTTTGTTGGTAACGTGGTGGTTGAAAATTCCTTCTCTTTTTCTTTTTTTTAAATTATTTTTCTGTGTAGTTCTGTTTTCTGTCTGCTCTCAGGATGAGGATCTCCATGGCTCAGTTTCTTACCTGTTTAGTGGATAGACTAACAATTAATCTCTCTTCTCAAGGATTCTGTTGTGAAGTGCTTTTGAGAAATCTGGGCTGAAATGTCACGTTTGATAAGGCTGCTTGAGAGCTTCCATAAAACCTGCTTTTAATCCAAATTATGTTTGATGATAAAATATTGCAAAATGTATTGCTTCCCTCTGTCCTGTCCTCGTCTTTGAGCACATCTGGATGTGCAGCTCCTTGGCATCTGGCGAGCGCCGTTGTCATTATTAATCTGCCCCATGCCAATCCGCCTTCGGAGCAGCGGTGGGAGGAAGGGGAGGTGTTGCATGGCTGGTGTTCATCCTTGTGCCACCTCCTACGGAGAGAGGTGACTTCTGAGAGGAGGTTAGCGAGGAGCCTGGGCTGGCTGCTGGGCTTTCGCTCCCCATCGCTGCCTCCAGTACCACCAGAAATGAGCTGTTGGTGCTTGATGGACATCGCTGAGCTGACATTTAGGGCACGACTGTACGCGGAGTAATGGAAATAAGAGTCCGAAGGGAAGCAGCTCCGTGTGGATGAGACACTGTAAGGGTTGTTTTTAGTGTACGCTGCTGCTCTTGGTGACTTGGAGTGCGATGGGAAGGTTCTGGTGGGAGCAGTTGCATGTGCATAGTGTCCTTCCAGAAACTGTGGAGAGGTTTCCCTGAAAGCTGCTTAGTTTTTGTACGAGCCTGCCAGTCTCTGTTCCTGACCCGCTGCACGCTGGTTAACGCACATCGGTCAGTGGCTCTGCCCAGTTGCCGCTGGTTAACGCACACGTCGGTCAGTGGCTCTGCCCAGTTGCCACTGGTTAACGCACATCGGTCAGTGGCTCTGCCCAGTTGCCGACCGGGTTTAGTGGCTCTGAAGGACGAGTTAACTGCTGAAGTGCCTGGGGTCGGTGCCCTGCCTGCGTTCGGCATCGTTAGCCGGTGCGACCATGTTCCAATTATGTAATGCTTCTATTCTGGCTGTTGCGGGTGAGTGTGGTGTAAGTTAATACTTCGCTGTGGAGTCCGGAGGCAGAGATTCATTGGAACCAGATACAACTTGGCATTCTCTCCGGAGCTTTGTGCATTTTCGTTTTTAAGCACAGCTGAATGAGATCTCCCACAATAAAGTCCATTCTTTCCTCGCTGGTTGTGTGAAGGGTTCTGCTTCCCTGTGCTCTAACCACAAGGTAGGCAATGCATTACTGTAAAAATTCTCTTCCCCTGAGCCCGGGCACTCTTACAGTGCCTGTTCTTACGGGAAGGCTTTAAACACTTTTTCTGCTATCTGTCTTCAGTGCTGTACCTCTCACTTCCCAGTTCACATAATCACAGGCTTTTCCTTCATTCTCGTTATTCGTCAAACTTGACTGCCTGCTTAATGCCTTTTTTCTTTTTTTTTTTTTTCTTTCTCCCCCCTGACATGGTGATTTTTGTCATTGCTTCCATAACAGCAATGTGTTGCCTTTGGCTTCGTAATAAATTGGGGAAATTAATAGTCCATGATTGAGAGCATATACTTTAAAATAAGCTGAACTAGAAATAGATATTTTTTTTTTATTACTATTAAAAAGACCTTTTTTCCAGTCCTTTTGTTTTGAGTAAAGGGCACATTCTGCTTTAACAGTTTTATCATATGTGTGCTACTGTAATTTACATAAATGAATTTTAAATACAGTTATAAGCTGTGGGAAGATGTTATTGTCTCTGCACAATGAATGGGGAGATTTGTGCCGTGCATACGTCTTGTGGTAGATTAACGTTTGTTCCCTTGTCTCTGTTGGATGGTGTCGTGATGGAGTCTGGAAATCTTTACACAGGTGCTTCTCAAGCTTATTTAAAACAGCATTTGAATAATTCTTCTTTCAGTCCATTCATTTAATGGAAATATGCCTTTTGGATATTTGACTCAGTTCTGATGACATTGACAGAAATAACAAAGTAAGATGGGAGCTGCTGTTAGCACCCTCCCGCTCCCCAAATAGAAACCAATTCTGGGTTTTGCCAGGGTCTGTGTGTGGAAGTCAAGCGCTTGAGCTGTCCCGGTGCAGTCGGTCCAACCGTGTGCTTGAGCTTCTGTTGCTTTGATGGGACCTTCATCACAGGGGTTTTCTGCTGTGTTTGTCTTTTGTCCAAAGCCATCAGCGACAGAAGTTGGTTCAACTCCCGCCAGGAATACGAGACCCTCGGCTGAGCCGAGGAGGGTTTTCGGGTGGTGAGGTGGAACCTTCCCTGGGAGGTGGTAGGTGCACACACCCCTCTTCCAGAGGAAACCTCAAAGGCAGAACAGACGCGTTCGTATATCCCAGGAGGAGGTGATGGTGGAGTTTTAAACTAGATTATAGCGATTTGGAATGAGGATCTGCTCTCTTCCCACCCTTTCCAATTCTTGCTGTTCCTCCAAGGGGAAAGCAAACCTGCAGAATGGTTGTTTGCAAATTCTGCAAATTCTTGTTCAAGATGATGTGATGATGATGAAGGTAGTGAAGCGTACGGTGGAATGGAGGAGGGCTGCTTTTGGCTGGAGCTCTGGGTTTGGACAGGATGGCCACGTGCACCGAGAGGAGCAGGAGAACCTTCCCAAACTCGTCCGAAGAGGAGAGCTAACGGGCTGTAGCGAGGATGCTTGCTGACTTGCCAAATGCAAGGCTCTGGAAAATGCTCTTGTGGGGGCCGTTAGCATGCATGTTGTGGGGGAGGAGAACAGCAATTTGACTTGGGGCTGGTGATTATTCTGTTGCAGTGGGTGAATTTCTTTCCACTGTAGTGGTGCCTTGAGTTCTGGGGACAATTGCCAGCGCTGTTGGATGTCTCTCTATTTCCACGGCTTCAAAATGCCCGTTTGGGGCAGATCACCTGAGTAATGTGGCTTGCTTTCGAGGCTACCAGGTGAATCCTGAGTATTAACAATCAGATTTAATGCTTCCCTGCCAAGTAAGGGCCTGGTGCTGGGGTCGGGGCTGCGAGTGTGTGCACAGAGGGGTGTGAAGGAAAGGTGTGCGTCCTCTTCTGGGCATGCCACAGAGGGATGGGTTATTCTGAATTCATCATCTGCACCAGCTTCCATCTGGATTGTTTAAAGCAGACTTTGTTGGACAGCTGTTCAATTAATCTTAGTTTGTGTCAGTGTTGTCTAGAAGGGGGGGGGCACTTCAGCTGCGGGCAGCAAGCGTGGGGACCCCGGTGGTGGCGTTTCCCATGCGTGGTGGTGGCCAGGAGACGTTCCCGGCGGTGGATGGACCCGGTCTGCTGGGGTCTGGGGGCACAGCCGCGCATGCCTGCGGAGAGCGGAGGTGCAATGGCTCTGCTGTCCCTGTGTGCTGCTGGAGCCTGTCCTGCCCTGCCTGCTTTGTCACCCTGCAGCAGAGGGCACGGAAGGCAGAGTGGCTCTCCCAGGGCTGCTGTAGCTCATCCCGAGTCCCGGTCAAATGTTCTCCTCCTCCAGCCCGTGATGTGGGTGTGCTTCGCTGCCAGAACTGGTGGCGGTGTTTTTAACGTCGCAGCTCTTGGTTTCCTGCCAGCTGGAGTCTTTTCCCATTGTGATTGCGAGCAATATACTTACCATAAATGTTTCCTCTTAAAATAAAAATTAAAAAAAGAAAAAGCAAAGAAAGTGTGGGGTTGTGCCGGAGGGCTCCCTGGAGCTGGCTGGCAGCTGGCTCCGTGCCGGTCACCTCCCCAGAGCCTTTCTGGAGAGCCTGTAGCCTCCTGCGTGGGTTTGGGCAGCCGCCCTGGCGCTGGCCACGCTCCCTGGGCAGTCCCCGGTGGGCTGGGGAGTGGGGCTGGTGGGAGAGGGACCTGCAGAGCCGACCTGGACCTGCCGCCAGGGCAGCCGGTTCCTGCTCCGAGATCCTGCCGGGCTCGGGGGGTGATGTGCTGAAGGGGGTGAGGGCTTTTTCTTGGTGCATGCTTTGAAGTTTTTTTAGTTTTTTCTTTTTTTTTTTTTTTGGCGGGCGTGTGGCAGGGACACGCAGTGAATGTTGCTCTGTTCTGTACAACCTGGGTTTTCTTTGCAGGCTCCAGAGGGAAGCACTGCCAGCTCTGCTTAGGGAGGGAGCGGTGTTATGCAGAGCTGTGATTTTGATTTTTGTCAGGTGGTTTGGAAGGATAGGTGACAAAAGAGGGGAAGACTATAGCTGAAAAAGGGAGGAAGCTGTACAAATAGTCCAATATTTCTTGTTCTTGCCGTTTTCTGTTTAAGGAGGAGTTTACTTGTTGTAGGTCTGAGTAATGACTGACTATCTGCAAAGTAAAGTTTATTTTAGGGCGTCTTGGAAATAGAAGAGGTTTGGTTTCGGAGGGTAGTGTGTCTTGGCTTTTTGGTTTCTTTTTAATCTTGGACTGAACCGATTCTGCTTCTAAAAACACATGCAAAAGTTTCAGTGAGGGTTGGGTCTTTTGTGCTATCCCATTGCTGCAATGAGTTGTGCACGCTTTAAGCTTGAGCTCTTGCTCTGTCTTTCCCCTCCTGCCCTCAGCGTTGCCTTTCGTGGGAAGGGCACGAAAGCTTGTTAGATTTCATGGGAAAGGTGTGAATAGCACTCGCTGCTGGGCGAAGAAAGATGCCGTGTGGCTTTCCATAGCAACACACTCACCCTGGGGGTGGCTTCAGACCTCTCCAAGGAGTCACCGGCAGGATTTGGTCAATGCCTCTGCAGGGAGATGTCCTGCCAGGCAAACGTGATGAGGTTCTCCTGGCTTGGAGAACCACTTGGCCAAGTGGTCCGAGAGCCTTCGTGTCACCTGCCTGATGTCCCCCCAAGGGAAATATCTCCTTGGCAGCGGGTGAGTGTATTTAACCGCAGGTGGCTGGTGCAGTTTCAGAGGTTGGTGCTCCGTGATGCAGGGTGTCTGCTGCAGCCTCTTATCTAGATAACGTGTTTGCTCATCGAGGACTGTGAGGGAAGGCAGCTTTGACAAGAAGTTGCTTGGCCAGAGCTGCAGCCATTTACATGTGACAGCGTTGATTAAGCTGCTGCAGAATAAGTGCCCTGGAACACAGGGATGCTGGTCCCCTCGTGGTCCCTGCCTCACCCTCCTGTCGTCATGGGAGAACAAATGTTTGGAGTCATAAGCTTTGTGTTACGAGACAACCACGGTGCCTGCCTTGCTGCAGAGATACAGCACAGGTTGGGAAGTCAGAGTTGTGATTGTCGCTGGGGTGGATGCTGGGAAGACTGGAATAATTGGAGAGGGGGGATTAAAAGATGGTGAGCGCACACTCAGCGTCTCAGATTTCCAAAACTACATGCAGTTATTTGATCCTCCATTGGGAAATATTACTACATGTTCCACAGATGTAGAAAGCGAAGGCACGGAAGCTGGGAGATGGGCGGCAGTCTGTGCCAGAGCCATGTTTCCATGAGTTCGTGGTCTTGAAACCCAAATTGTGTTAACTAGGCTTCGTTGCGATGACTGACCTGAGCTCATCAGAACTATGGTAGGTCCTGCTGAAAGCTGCTCGGGGGTCTCTTGTTTTCTTTTCAGAGCTGTAACTGAATATGGCAGCAGGAAAACACTTTGAAGTTCAAGAATAGTCAAATGGAAACCAAAGACCTGCTCTGTGTTCAGAGAGGGACAGGCTGGAAGTTAGTGCTTGAGACCAGTGCTGTGGCCAGGTTCCAACAAACCCCCTTCTCTGCCTCCCCATCACGTATCGATTCATGTTCTCTATCGGTATTTGCTAAACAATCCAGCATAGGTAGTTGAAGCTGAAACGAATGCCGAGTGCACTGGCTGGCAGGGTGGGAATCTGGGAGGAAGTTTTCTCTCATTTGCTCCCACTGCAGTCGTGGCGAGGAGCGGCTGTGACGGACTGGGCTCTAGGAGAGGAACATGTGCAGACACGGAAGGTGGTTTCCTTTTTCAAAGGATGGAGGTAGCTTGTGCATCCCCACTTTGACCTTACATTTCTGGCTGCTTGATAGTTGAGGAAATGGCTGAGCCTTGAAGTCGGTGCAGAAATTTTGTTTTGCAGACTATTTTGTCTCTGGTGTCTTTGAAGGTTCCAGCTGGTGTTTCTGGCCAGCCTCGCCCATCCCTTGGGAAAACATGAGGTCATTGACTCCCTTTGCAAGGGCACCGAGGAGGGTAGAAGGCAGCGGTTATTTTAAGCTTCTACTGACCAAAGCAGGATTTTAGACAATAAAAAATACTTTGGTTCTGCTGCCCGTTCCCTTCAGTTGTCCAGATTCAAGGTTTTATATAATCCGAGTGCAAGTTACAGTGTACCAGGAAAAAACTGGACATGGGGATAAGTGTGAGTATTTTTGGGAGGTATTTTTAAACCCTTGGGAAGACCTGGCGGCATTGACCTGCTTTGGCTTGTGCCCAAACTTTCTGATAGTGAACGGGACACGCGACGGGCTCTCCCTCTGACGCCGAATGGCTGCTGGAGTGGGGGGTGTGTGTATTCATAGTCGTGTCTTTTCACTTTTGAGTTTTCCCTTTCCTGCATACAGCACCTCAGATGCCGTGGTTTTTAGCCTCCTTTGCAAAGATGACTGGACTATCGAAATGAGCTTAAACAGCAGC